>JAQFYM010000640.1:0-54940 GCA_034694785.1 Agrenia bidenticulata | reverse complement strand
ACATTGCTTTATCCCGGGATAGCATATTTTTGAGATTTTCAGTCCCGGGATATTCTTATCCCGGGATATGAGAGTCCCTAGACAACACATGCTGAACCAATCAGGTCTTTTAATATACCGTTTATATAACATTAAAATGCCGCAGGGGAATTTTTAAATCCCTGCATGATCCTCCTGAACTGCATCAATTTACTCCCAGTAAAAAAAGCAGTTTTATTGTGTGCTTGCTTCAATTGGCACATGATAAAAGCCATCCTTTAAGTCAATAGATGAAATGTATTTCATTCCATGTAGATCTGCAATTGTGTTTGTAATCCTTTAAAATTTTAAACGAATCCGTTTTTACTAGTTTATTTAGCTCTCTATAGTCTACGCAAATTATAAGACTCCCATTAGATTTGCGCTGCAGTACTGCTGGAGTAGGCTACTGAGACTGGCTTGTTCTAATCTATCTTCTCTTTTCTGAGTATTTGATCATATCGGCAAAATCTACTTTGTCTTTGTATGATCTTATTGGCCGGTAAATGCTCACCGGCTGTTGGCCAGTTTCGATAAGGCATTAAATGCTTAAATCCACACCTTCCATTTTTTTTGAAGTTGTATTGGAAAGCAGTATCTTCGCACCTAGTTTGTAAAATATACAAACTTTCCTGTTTTTTTCTTTTCTGTTGTCCAACCTCTACATCTACATATTTAGCAGGGTTTAACTTTGGGCCGTCCATTAACTTTACGGATATACTACACTTCTTCTTTACCATATTAAGGACATCATTAAGAGCTTTTATAGTAAAAAAAAGTGTTTCGTCGAAATCTGTAGTGACATAACTTTTTTTACCATTTTAATGTAAAAAATACAGTTTGGTTTTTTTTTTTATCAGTCTCCTGTATGTTATGCATCACCTTGTCATGACGATCATACGAAAGATGTCCACTTTTACACAAGAATAACATTTTACAACGTTGTCTCTTCATGCCTTTGTCTTACATGTTTCACTATTTTTCTTCCTATCTTCACTGTAATTCGACTGCCTCTGAGGTCCATTTACAACCTCCAGTTCTTTCCTCCCAAATTTGCGCGGGTTCGCAGCTTCATAATCCTGTACTCCCTTTACTAGTAGTTGTAAATCTACATTTGTTAAAAAAGCAGCGTTTTCAGATTGTCCGGAAAGTTTATTCGCTTCAGGAATTTACAAATCTCTGCATCTTGAATTCAACGGGCTGTACTCTTCCTTTACCCGATATGAACTTGACGACCACAGTTCCTCGTTTAGATATTTTGACATGGCCCAATGTCTGTCCAGTGCAGAATTTTATTAGCTCTTCCTTTAATGTCTTTCAATCATTTGGTGTCTGCTGCTCCTTGATAGGTGAGAAGACCACGTCCTCACATCTTTGGTTGCCATCTGTATGGTAAGTGCCTGTTTGCTCTTTATACGTTGTTTAGGTGAAACCTTCGTCGCATTCCAAACGCCAGAATTCCAAAAGCTTCATCCTTTGTCATGTTTTCTTGCAGCGCTTTTACCGTAATTCTCAGCAGCCCCGTTTTTTTACGTAGGGTCATGTTACTTAAACCTGTAAAGTTCAGAAGGGATTTTGAGGCTATAGCATCTTCTGGTGCATTTTCACCAGCGTTGGATGTAGCTGGCTGTCTACGGGAAGAAGCTATATTTTGTTACGTAGGCATTTGTATAAAAAAAACTTATTTTTTATATTGTATTTATCTTACGAGTGTTTTATCACACCATACGAAAAACAGATAAGGAGTACACAATCTTATTTTGTAACCTTTTCATGTTCAGGATACCACTTATCACACGCAGGTAAGGTTCGATTTCGAGCTATGGTCGAAGACCTCGATGTGGTCTCTGGCGTCGTTCCGCTCCTGGAGCGATAATTCCGGCCTACTTCGATGCTCTCATCAAACCATTACAAACCGTATCACTAGGAAAATAATTTATTAGGAGTTTAATATTCTTATAAATTGTTATATATTGATTTACTTTAGCTGGTTATCGTCTATATCTTTGATTGATTCACTCCATGGTTCTTTAAATTTTAAAGTAAAAGCATTAGGGTCAAACAAGATGTTGCGATTCGCAAATTAAAAGCAAATAAGAAAAATTAGCGACACTTAAAATTTTAGCAAATGCCAACTAAAGGTTTAAGGATGATTTTTTTATTTTAATAGTAAAAAATCGCTTTTAAGCAACAACTGCGTAGAAATATCTTATGCGATCAATATTACGCACACGTCACGTGTGCAAAATCTAACACCGTTGTAAATTTTTAAAGTTTTTGGAAGAAGAACAAAAGTGCGGTGTTAAAAAATATTACAAGATTTTTAGAACAAATGAAAAACTGAACTAAATTTGATTGGAGGCCTTTTGTTACTTTTTAACGAGCAAATTACACCATTGGAAATTCTCGAAAGCGTTTGTTTTTGTTCTTTCTTTTGTAAAAATATAATTTGCTATGCATGTTTAATATGCAAAAAAGGCGTATGTAAGGTACGAATGTCATCATGACATTTGATAACGTGTTTTTGTAACAAATAAAATATTTTAAAATATAGTAACTGGTTTTTTTTGTGTAAAGTAATAAAAAAGAAGAACACGTCGTAAAGAAACTATACAAGGCAGTATACATTTTTGTACGGGTCTAAAGAGGAATCAGCTTACAGGCATCAGCTGTGAGTTTTTGACAACTGAACAGTAACAAAACTTATCCATCGCTTAAATTTTAAATTAAGATGTTTAAAAATACTGCAACTGTTGTCCTGTCGTGTATCTGGACTATACAAGATCCTGCAAAGTAGAAACGCTTTAATGAAAAAATTGTTACTTTTACAAGAATAACTTTAAATCTGTATCTAAATGCAATTGTCTTTTTATGATGAGATTTTTTAAGTAAAAAATAAAATTTAGACTATTTGATTTTTGGATCCACAATATCTGATGCCCTCTACACACCGTACATGAATTAAAATGTTAGACAGAAATTTAAAAAAAACTATGTGAAAAAACAAAAAAAGTGACCGGCCGTATGTTTTATGAAACTGTAAAAAAAGATGCCTCATTATTATTTTTTTGCAAATACATACACCCTTAAATGACATTGGACAATGCAACTGCTACAAAATGACAAAATCATATTTTTCACACTCAAAAATACGTAATTGGATGTAAATCGACAAAAATATGTAGGTCAATATATGGAACCCTGTAAATGATATTGTTCACATTACTTAAATATGATGTCAGTCTTTTGTTCCATTTTCATTGTTTAAGAAAGTAAGTTTTACTTTAAAATATATCCACTTTGATTTTTTAAAAACTTCTTCCACTACATCTTGTATTTGATCAAATGAATCTGATACGTATGTCTGCCCAGTAGCGATTCAAAACAGGTAATGTGAAAAATGGTAGGGCTTAAATTTAGGGCCAGTTTTTTCGTGCAGTGTATTTCTTGATAAAAAAGTGCGAAATATAAAAACTTAACTATAAATAAATTAGAAGCAAATAATATACAGTTTTTTTTTTGTAAGCCTTGTTTTACGTCCTTTTTTATACAAAAAAAATTATGTAGTTTTTATTGTAACATCTTACACATCATAATTCGCAGCCCTGCTATTTTTCTATGCCCTGGGGTGAAGCCCGAGAAAAATGCCCGCCCGAATTTGCCCGAGCACGGGCCGCCCGGACCGTTCGCCGGCCCGAGGCTTTTTATGCCCGGCCCGGAGGGAAAAGATGTATTTACGAATCTTTTTTTGTGCAAATAATGTTAGTTTTTCAGTGTTAAAACGCGTATTGAAATCAAAAAAAAAGGGTTTTAATATTTAAAAAATAGTATTTATTTGTATTTTGCAAGAAAAAAGTTATGCTACTGAAAAACTAACTTTTACAGTCCCTATGAAAGCACGTAAAATTCCTATGTGGTGCATTGTGGTATGCTTATTTGTTGTTTCGGTCGTCCCTGCGCAATTTATGCATATTTGTGATTGACAAAGTTCTTCTTAACTGCAATCACAAAAGTAATTGAGATTGTACAATAATTTTTTTTCCACAAAAAACAATCAAAAATTTTACATTACAAACGAAAAAAACATGGCAAAATTTACAAATAAAGGCAAATGTAAAGATAACAGCCCTTATGAGTTTATTACAAGTCGTAAGTATTTAAATGCATCTGTCGACTCGAAAATTTGGTACTGGAACGAACTAGCTATTTGATATGCAGCAAATCTCTTCTAGCTTACTTCTTAACCAAAATTCATGTTTTGCCAATCTTTTTTTTATAGGTATATCAAACCGATGTGTTCTAAGACAAATAAATTTATCTGAATTTGTCAAAATTTGTAAGTTGCATCAAAATATAGATAAAGATTATTGTAACCTTTTTTATGGATTTACGAAATAAAAATTAATTATTACTCTTTTAAGTATTTTTCGACAGGATTTTACATTTATTAAATAATTAGAATCAATAAACAAATGTAAAAAAAAATGTTTAAAAATCGTATCTGCTCGACATTTTGCAGTCATCCTTTTATTTGTAAAAGTGCATTAGATATATAGATTTTATCCTTACGTTTTAACAATATTTAATCAACGATCTATTTTATTATCAATTAAAAATTTATATCAAAGTGTATATAACTATTAAGTTCAAAAACAGCATGGCGATATCTTGTATTTTGCATTAAATTGTTTGCGGTTGTAATTTAAAGTTAGATAAGAAAAGGGTGTTAGCACTAGATGTTCTTTTTTTTAATTTATAAAACTACTCGTTAGGGTCCTATTTTTAGCCTGCCATTTTACCGTTTCCTTCATATAATTTTATTTTTAAGCCCATATAAATATGGAAGATACTCGTCCACATCCAGATCCCGAACAACCTAACGAAACTAATACAATTGTAGTGGTACAGCAACATTTCGTGGAAACACTTCCTGCTAAAATATCAGAAAATACAGTTATTGAAAGTTTTAAATTCAGCCACGCTTATGAAACCATGTATCATATCTATACTATGCGGCAAAAGGCGTTTTGTAAAATATGTCATACATCATATAAATATGATAATTATACTACGGGTACACGCAGTTTAGGTCGACATTATCAATGTAAGCATCCGAACGTAATTGAAGCAAAGAAAAAAGCGCAGCAGAATGAACCAGACGGTGGAAATACGCTCCATGCGTATAATATACAAAGCGGAATAAAAGATAATAAAAACGTGGGAAACCAATCTGAAATCACAAGAGGAGCATTAATTATATGTGCCTCCAAGCATATTTTACCTCTTTCATTTCTTGAGGACAATGTAATTTGCAGCGGATGTAAACTTAGAAAAATAAATCGATGTGATATCTTAGTAGAAATAAATCGATTATCAATTGATTTACAAAGGCAGATATTTGAAGAAAATAAGGGGGCGTGGGTTTCATTGGCGTTGGATGGATGGAAAAATTCAGTAACACAAGATAAGCATGTTTCCTTTATAATATTTTTCGATCACAGTCCATCTAAGCCTATATACTTGAAAAGTGTTGTTGTAGATGATAATTATGCTGCTACCCTTTCTAATGCAACAGAGGAACTTATAATTTATTTGCATCAATATTCTATTACAATTACATCCGCAATTACAGACAATGCTCCGAATATGGTAGCAGCAATGAATGCGGTCAACGCAAAATATCCATCAATTTTACCATTAAGATGTGCATCACATTCTATAAATCTGATAATCAAGGATTGTTTTAAAGGTGTTGATTTCTTAAAAAATGCCCATTCTCTGTTACTAGTTTATATACAAACAGGTAAATTGAAGAGATATTGCGAGACGAGATGGAATAGCATTTTCGATTCTCTAAAGGAATTAGCTACTTATTTAGCAAAAAATGTACCAAATTCATCTGCTAGAGTGACACTGATTCAAACATCTATTGCAGCCTTAACTCCTATAATAAAGGCCCTGAATATCTCTCAAACAGATGGAATCTGTTGGATAGATGTATATGATGCTGTTTGTCGAGCAAAAGAGAATTGTGAAGCTAGTGGGCGTAATGAAATTGTTAATATTATTAATTCCCGTATGAAATATATATATAATCCTATTGTCAAGTTATCAAAATTTATTAAAAAAGAAACTGAGTTAAGCAAAGATGATGAGGATGTATTGACCACATGGCTTGAGGCACTTAAAGTAGATGAATTTGAACAATATATAAGTACTCTGCATTTTAATTCATTAGCAACGCCAACAAAAAGTCTTTTATGGTTTATGAAATATAAAATAAAAGGGATAGCTGCTAGCGAGGCATCAGTTGAAAGATGTTTTAGTGTGCACAAAAGAATCCACACCCCTCTCAGAGCTTCCCTTGATAATATAACCGTGGATAAATTATTATTTATTAGGTATAATAATAATTATGTTTGGAATAACTTGATAGAAGAAATGAATGAGGAGTTTTTCGACGAAGATATTGTAGCCTTGGATGAAACAGACGAGAATATGGATTAATAAAATATGATAATAAATCTTTGATTTTTTTTGTCCAGTTATATTATAATTATTCATTTAATTTATGTTTTACTCAATGTGAAACCAATATACCTCCTTTTTATTTTTTTTCAGATTTTTAGTTATTTAAATCATTGCATTACTTGTCTAGTTATGAAACTAAAACTGATAACGGTTACATTGATATATTTTAGATGAGAATAAAAAGAAAAAACCCGGATATATGTAGGTTAAACTAAAATTGACTGTCGCATAAACAAAAGATACACATAAAAATTTCTTAATATATTTTACAGTAATATAATTATTTTATTTGTGCATAAATACATTTTTTTTATATAATTCCTATTGTTTGTACAAAAATATAACGCCCAAGTGTAGCTTTTAATGCAAAAAAACACAAATCTCGTCATAATAAAAAATTTGAAAGCCAAGTTTGTGGTTTTTAGTTTCATCTTTATTTATTCACACTGCACAAGCTTATTTAAATACTTTTTTTACTGTTTAAATGATTTTTAAATGGAAGGATTAATTTATATGTAGTAATATTTAATTATTACTATTAACGATCTAAATGTAAAAATAGTAAAATTTACATTACTTTTAATCACGGAATGCCTTATTATTTTACTTGTTAGTTTTAATATATTTTCTTCTATGGAAGTCCTTCAGAAAAATCCAATCATAAACCATCATTAAGTCCCTAAATGCAGAATTAACTATGTTGCCATTGATTAAGGTTGATGACATACGTAATAAATATATAATTAAAGTGATGGTATTCGAAATACCTATTTCAACAATACATCTCGTCGTAACATTCTAATTTGGCGTTATATAAAAGGAAGACGACTTTTGAGAAATAAGTAGTTGACAGAAATGACAGCTTAATGATTTTATAGTTGTAACATCATAGTTTTTGTACTGAAAATTATCAGAAAAAGTAAAAATTCATTTGTGAATAGAAGACCGATCTTTTTATGCAACTAAGTGAAGTTACACATTATTTTTAGATCTTTCTCATTCGAAAATTTTGACACATACACCATACTTTAAACGGACAAATAGAATTGATTTGGGTATAGAGATAGAATAGCCCCCCTTCCCAATTTTCCTATCAATTAGTTGATTTAAAAAATTGATAAAAACTGTTTAAATCATGATCTGGGCAATATAAAATTAATAATAACAACTATAAAACGCATTATTTAATTAAAGAACAGTTTATATGCACATAAAAGAAAAAATTGTACTTGAAGTTAACTATACACAAGATTTTACCAGATTTTCATTTATTTCGTACTACTAGCATCGGGCCCCCTAAAGATTGTTTGCCCCTTCTCCCCCCACTTTTTTTAAGGCCCAATATTGTGGTACCGATCGATTTAAAAGGGCATTTTAATATGTAGAATAGGAGGAAAATAGAACCCTAAAAAGTGGAGGGGCCCAAACCATCTTAGGGGGCCCAATGCTAGTAGTACCATTAATTTTTTTCTAAATTAATTGATAGGAAAATTATAAGCCGAACTCCTCTGATACCTTAATTTGCATTAGCAAACAGCGCAGATTACTATGCGCGTCTTTAAAAAGTTAAATTGCGTACTCTGTGGCTATCCTTAATTATTTTAAAGATTTGGAAATGGATTTTGCTATTACAGAAGCTCTTATATCGCAAAAAAAATTGCTTATGACGACGAGTTTTTTGCAAAAAAAATGCCCGCCTGCCCAATACTTTACAAGCCCGTCAGCCCGAAGCTTTAAGCCCGAGCCAATCGGGCTTCACCCCAGTCTATACCTTTGAGTTTTTTTGCTATTTTTTTAACAGTCCAGGGTTGCATATATTAAAGCATAAAGATTTTGTGTGCATTTTAACTTTAGAGTAACGGGCTCAACCTGTGGTATTTTTATGTTTTGACTTTTTATCATTTTTATCATATATCTGCTATAAAAAAAAATCACACATAAATACGCCTTGTAAACAGGGATAAAAAAAACAACATTTTTTGTTTCAAAGTGTTTTTAACTGGGTTTTTTGACAATTTGTCTCTGGGTTTTGGTGTCTTAAATAATAAGAAAAAAATCAATTTAATAAACTTCAAAAAACTTAAATAAAAAATAAGAAAACAAAAACAATATATTATATCTATCGATAAGACGCTATTATATTGTAATCATTGCATTTTTTATTAAGATTAAGAACCCCACCTTGTTACTTTGTTTGACTATAAAGTTATCAAATTTAGTAACGTCATTCTTGTTTATGTCATGATATTTATTTACGGGAGAATGCAAAATGTGCTAACCTTGTAATTTACGTTATCTTTGGCAAATAAACGCGCATGATTCGTATTTATATTGTATTATTTGTTTTTTTATTTTTCAAAAAGTATTTCTAGAAAATAAATGAGATTTGTTTTGTAATACAAAAGGTGCATCTATATCAATAAAAAGAAGATACACTGCAATGAATGTCAAATAAAAAGTATTTTAAGATATAGTTGTCAACATAAATAGTCAAATCTCAGATAGTTATATTTAGTACGTTTTTCTATTTTTAAACCCTAATTTCATATTATTCAAAGTAACCTAAAGTTGTACATGCTTTTTGTATAAAATTATAATTATGACCGCACACTAAAAAAAATTAAAAATCAAATAAAAAAACATGTTTTGTTGACTCAATTAAACCCAAAACCCTAGTGATTAACTTAGCACTAAGTTGTGGTATACAAAAAAACCCATTGAGACCTGTCTTAAATAAAGGTTGGTTTTTCTGGTCGTAAATGCATACGTTGTTTTACATTCTTTACTGTTCTTGTCGTTTTTACCTTTTTTCTTTATATTGAATATTTAAAAGGGTACGAGTATTCCTTTTATTTGTTTGTTACTTTAGATACCCTTTACTTATTTTTCGTTAAAAGATAAAATCATCTTTAATTATTGTTTATATGAATATTTTTTTTGATAAACTTTTTACTATTGCAACGCTAATAAATCTTCAATAGTTAAAAAATAAATGAAGCGTAAACGGATTTCCCATATTTATACTTTTTCCAAGACAGGGTAATTTTCGCAACACTTAAATTTATTTATCTATGTGTAACAGATTTTAAAAGAAAAAAATTGCTTTCGGTTTTTTATTGCTATTAAACTAAATTGTCACAATAATCTATAATCTTACAAAAAGAAAAATTTATTTATCAAAAAATATTTTTTTGCTTCTGTTACTTTGTTACCTGAAAGCAATTGTTTTGATTTTTTTTTGTGCATGCATGTTCATTTTTAGAATAAGGTAAAAATACCAAAGGCAACTTGCAAGAATTTATACCGTTGTAAATATAATGGATGTTTACTGCTTTGTAAAATGTGAATATTGTTTTACCTTGTTTTTTTACGAACAAACTACTTTCACTATTTATGTGTTTCTAGAAGATCGCGGTGTTATTGCTTTCTCAACAATAAGGGCTACAAAAAAGTATATAAGTTTATATAACTGATAAAGATAAAAAGTATTACTTAAGAAAAATACAATATTCAGAAATAAAAAGCGCTTGCATGCCTTAAATATTGCACGTAAAGGCAGATTTGCATGCAAAAACAGTGTCTTAACGGGTTTGCATACGCATTTACAAACACAGGGGAATTACAATGTGGTTTTGTACAATGGAGCAATATATTGTAAACTATCAAAAACGTAGCTGAACACTGAACGGTGAGCATCCCAACATGGTTTGTTGTTAAAAAGGACTTTTACTACGATTTAAAAGAATTTACGTTTCACAATTTTGGCGTCTAATATCTAAAACTTTTTTTTATTGCTAATTCCACGTAGTCGTCCCCTACCATGCAGAATTATTACGCACATTCTCAATAATAATACTGATTGTTCACTCAAAGCAAATTCTGCCTAAAAGTTAAATGCCATTTACGTTTTTATTAACCAAAAAAATCCATCACGCGCGTAAAAACGTGTTTTGTTACCCTGGTGAATATATTAAGTGTAGTAAGATTTGTGACATTAAGTGTGTAGTATGTTTTAAAAGTAAAAAAGATATCACAAATGATGTAATATGATTTTCATACTGGTCACATGACTAAAAGCTAATAATTCTTTCAACTATATAAACAAAAACACGTTACAATACTAGTAACACTGCAAATATGGTTTTTTTTAAAGCAAAGAATCCCAGCCTCATCTAAAAATTATTATACGTATTTATTATTTAAATTGTTTTAACATTTTTTTATACATGCGTCTTAGACACAAAATTGTTTTTATTTTGTAATAAATTACGCTATCATGATTGTAGATTACAGTACTTATCATACAATTCGGCGGTTATTTGAAGCATACAAACCAAAAATTACCTGCATCTAAAATAACACTTATACTCTAAGTATGCCTTTTTGTTGACAAACTTACATAATGCATATTGATTATACATACTACATATTAAAATCGGCAGGCTTTTTATAATTTGATTGTTATATTATGCAACTATTTAGAAATTGAAAACTAAACAAATATGTTTATCATAAGAAGGCGTATTTTTAATTGCGGTTTTGGGATACATCTAATTTTGTTTGTTGCAAGTTGCCAGAAACTTTTGTAAAAATTGCACCGGTTGAACTTACACTGTTATTTTTATATGCGCACGATTACTATTTTTTTATGTTGTTTTTTTTAAATTTTACGATTTGTCGATTTTTATGGTTACAAAAAAACTCTTAAAACCTCAAACTGTTAATGTCATGTATTTATTACATACAAGTATCATTTATTAACTGCAAACTTATTTTTCTTTTATAGAAACAATAGAGGTTTTGATTTCTTAGAAAAACAAATATTTAAATATACATGCAAAATGTACTAATTGTATTTTAAAAACTATGTGTAATCATTTTATACAAGTGGAACTGTACAGCCAACTAAAGAATGTATTAAAAAAATAAATGTGCTTTTCGGGTTTTACATTTTTTAAGAATATATTTTTAAACTTTACAAGGCAGGCACGAAAGCGTACTATTGTTTACAATTATAATGCCGGTTTTATACTAACAAAAAAACCTAGCGTATCCTATCGTATTTTGAACGGAATGAGTATATGCTTAAACAAAGTTTTTAGTATTTTTTTCTTAAAGGTGATTTGTTACTAACAAAAAATCTATGGTTTGAGCTTTTTATTGCTTAAGATATGAAGGTATTGTTTTTAACTGTTTTCAATGTACATTTCATACAGTAAATATACCAGATTACTAACTTACTACATATATTACAAGCATTTTTGGTATAACAACATAAAATAAGATGATTTACATATATACATAAGGCTAAAATGAAATTGCATACGTAATAACACATTTTCGATGTATTAATGCAAGCAAGAAAATATACATTCTTCACTGGCTTTTTACTTTCCTCGATTACCAGCAGGGTTTATATAAAAAATTGTAATGTGTATATGGCCATATATTGCATGGCTGTTATGGAGGAAAATCCTTTTTTTTTTGTTTTTTACCATATTTTTAATATTCCTGTATGACTAAAAAGATTTTTTAAAAGTAAAAATTTACGTAAATAACAACACAGCAAACCAGTGTGTGTGTGCAAAGCTTTCAAAAAATGAAGATCACATGAAAATGGAAGGGGTTATATAAACTGTATTTTTTCAATTTGAATAAAGTCGACTGAAATGCAAGGAAAGACATTGAATTATACATTTTTTCATTCATGCATATGAATTTTTTTGATTTAATATTATGCAACATATACATTGTTTTTAATGTCATGTAAAATATTATTTAAGTTTTTTTTTACAAAGTAAAACTTTTTATGCAATAGTTTGGAATTTAAAAAGCTTCATAAATGCCAAAACCTTGTTCTCATTAAAAAAATTCCAAGTTAAAGTAATAAAAATTCTTAAACAACAACCTTATATATGGCAATACCATTATGGCCAGTGGTGACATCTGAATTTTTTTCTTGGGGGGTCATTTTTTTTTTTGCAATTTTTTTTGTAAAGTTTTTTTTACTAATTTTTTTTTACTAAATTTTTTTTCGCAAAAAACAAATTAAGAAATCTTGATAAAAGTTGTTTTAAAGGACTTTTTTTATTAATTTTTTGTAGAAAAGACTATGTCTAGTTGATAGAAACGCATCGAACAAACAAATCCTAAGGAAATACTATCTTTGGAGTTATAAAGTTTTCTTATATCTTTTCTTTTTATCATATTTTTTATATTAAATGCATTTTTAAAAAGAAAATTTTATATGATTTACATCTGAATTCAGCATAAAATGTTATTTTAAATTTAGCGCGAGCTATAATAAAAACTGAACATGTAATGTCAGTAATTAATCAATGTTTAAAGAAGTCTTTTTAGATTGATAACTTTCATTAGCATAATTTTTTGTAGCAACTTTACGTTTTATGCATTTTCATATTAAAATAGTGTAAAAAATAACTCATCAAAATAAAACAAAGCGTTTGTTTAGTATATAATTTAAGATTTTGGCAACTATTGATATTTTGTTGTAAATAATATATAATTTTTTTTTATACATATTAATTTTTTTAAATGAAGAAAAACTTTGTTTACAAAACAAGTCATAAATTTGCGCATAAAAGCGTTTTTGTAAGAAAATGCCCTGGTTTTTGCGATTTTTACGTACGAAAAAAGCTTAGTTATATTAAAGAAAAAATCTTATACTGATGAAGTTTTGTTTCTGTAACGGCCTTTATAATGTTTACTTTTTATAAGATAATGGGGTTTACACTAACAAGATTTTTTTGTTTATAAAATGTCTTAAAATCGTCATAAAAATCAATATAAATTCAAAAAGTATATTTTGATGTCAATAACTCATTTAATATATATAAGCGTACAAAAAGTATAAAAATATCACTTGATTTTACTATATTTATATTTGCAACAAGTCAAGAGTTAATTGTGATATATGCGGTTTACAAAAAAAAAGCAAAAGTTTTACACTATTTGACTGCAGTTATTGCGATTTTTCTGTTAGATATAAGATGAGCTAGCTGAAAACGGTACATATAAACAAGGAAAGTATCATTTTTAATTAGAATGTAAAAATTTAACGTTTTGTTGAAAATCGAGATTTTAGTCATATAAACCTCAATTCAACAAACACAGTTTAATCAAAAAAAAAAGCATATGCGCGTGTTTGAACGTTTTATTTTTAATACTACTTCTTCTTTTTACGTATTAATAAAAAATACATATATAAACTTGCAGGACAGTGCAAAAAAATTGCTGATGTTTAAATACAAAAAATAATTACAACAACCGTTTTTCTTATCTACTAAATTTGTGTAAAACAGCGAAAATGCCGCATTAATATATTTTTACACCCAAAGCGCAACACTGTTAAATACTACTTATAAACGACCCAATTTTAGTGCTACAAAAGCAATTAAATTGCAGATTTCTGACACCTTGTTCTTTTTATACGGCTTTGTACCAAAGATGTATATAAAAGCTTGTACAGCGTGTACTTTTTAGTTAGCATTGTTGTCATATTTTATGCGGAATGTGCTGTTTTGTGCGCTTTTTTTATGATTTAGAAACCACTTGTAATATAAATACCTTTTTACGTTTAAACCCTAAAATAGATTTACTGATATTTTGCGTTAAAAACTACTTGTAGTATAAAAATAGCTTTATAGCGTCTAAAAACAACTTTCTTAGACATAAAACCTATTGCGTTACAATAATACCAATTCTTTACTTCTAAAAAACATCTAAACATACTAAAACACATTTTTTGACAAGGCAATGCAGTAAGTGTAAACTTGCGCAACAAGAATACATATTTTGTGTAGTTTTTACGTATGATCACTTACAGAAAATATAGTTTCCGCTGTGCGATTTGCGTTGCGAATTTACCGATCAACATCGCATGATACACAAAATCGTTTTTATTAAAAAACTTTTTTTTTTTGTATTTTGTTTTCCGATGACTCGCGAAGTTTTTTAAGCAGTAAATCTTGTAGACAAAATACAAACAGCAATATATAAAATGAATTACTGTAAGTTTTTTTAAAAAATGCGCATTTTTATCTTACACATTTTAAAAAATTGTTGTTAAAAGTAAAGGGTTTTTTTACTTCTCTTCTTTAGAATAATGGAAGTATTTTTTCTAATCATATGTCAATTTAATATACATGCTTTTTACACAAACTGTACATATTTTGTGTTTAAACATGGTTTTTTTTGTGTTATTTGTTACAGTATTTTTCAAAAAGTTTTTTATAAAAAAAACCTATACAGTATTCTATAAGTGTTCTTCTGCTCTATTTTTATGCTGGTATTTATTTTATTCAAGTGAAGATCTTTTTATATGTATCTTGGTTTTTTTAGTTATTTTGAATGATGCTATAAATAGGTTTGCTTTAAGCTAAAATTTTTCGTTGTTTTGTTTTTTATATAAAGCAAAAAACGACGTAAGTTTTGTGAGTATGGATAATTAGTATTCCGTAAACCCATTGTTTTAATTTTATACTGATAATGCAAACTAAAAAAAACACAAAAAAACTATACAGTACAACCAAAGCAACATTTTTACAATGAAAATTGCATAATACAACTTTCAATCAATTTATTTATATGTATTTAGTTTCCAAAATTAACTCAATATGTAATAAAAAAAACTTGAAAACGAGGGAATCCGTATATTATTATTTTTTTAAGCAAATAAACAACAGATATAGGATGTGATAGATATTTTATATATATGTAAAGTAAAAAACACATATAGTTCTACAATATCTGTTATCATATATGATACATTTAATTTGTACAAAAAAGTATTTCTATATAAGAGGTTTTTCACATACATGCAATAAAAATGCATCAAAAATTGAATATGGGTTATTTTATTATCTACCCCTACCCATAGTAAAACAATAAACAAAATATCTTGAGCATAGTGTCGATCATCTTTAAAGTATGTAGTAGCGGACGCAGTAGTGATAGCTTGCTAAAAACAATGTTGTTACTTATTTTTTACTTAAATAAAAGTTATCTTTATGTAAAAGTATGGGATTATAATGATCTATCAAACGCAGGACTTAAAAGTTCTTGTACGATTCTGAGCTTACAAAGCAATGCTTAAGCAAATTTTGTATCTTTAATACGTGAGCATAAATCCAGCCAAATCCAGTGAAATATTTTACCAAAGCTTTGAAGTTTTTCTTTGGGATACTATAAGAAAAATACGCTATTGAGATTAGATGAAAAAATAGTGTTGCTTTGCTTTTTGAGCGTTTTTGGTCTCTATACTGCAAGCAATTCTATATTTTTAAACATGGATTTATGTTTAAGTTTACCCACAGACGAGGCACTGGTTCATGTATCAAATAGACTCGCAACAGCCAGTAGTTTTAGCGGAACCGTGCTGCTTTTAGACAAGACTCATGTATACATTTTATATATATACACAAATTGCAAAAATGAATTTTATGGCAAAAGAATGCGTCTATCACGTAATTTTATATAAGCTGTTGACTATGAGACTTGTATATATTATGAAAGGGGTCGGTACGGGCAAAATCATAGTTTACGATGTCCCAGGAATTACAGTAAGACCGTATGGGTAAAAATCTGCCAAAAGAGTTTACGTTGTCACAGATATTGCTTACCAAGGCAGTAAAAAATTTGTGGCATTCCTTGGTATTTTAAATGCAAAAAAAAGCTTTTTAACACTAATTAAAGCAGGAAAGAAATACGGGTAGAATGTGCAATAGATCCATTTACATCAAATTTTAATTAACAATGTTAAAATTTACAGCGGTGAGTTTATTCCCTATTCAAAACGATTTTTCCATTGCTGTGGATTATGTAATTGTATCAAGAAATATTTAAAAAGAGGTCATTAAGAGGTTTTTTATATTTCTTTACTATTTTTAAATACTTTCTTTAACGTCAGTTACTACATTTTTTCTTCTTGCCACCTCGATTTCAAATGCATTCACACGATTGCTTTTTTCAACGACAGCATATTGCATGTGTTCTGATTTCTCCATCACATTATTCTTTTGTTTTTCCCTTATATCAGCTATTATCTCCAATGCAGTACTTTGGCATAGCATTCCTTTTGCCGACGGTATTGTTAAACAAACCTGTTTTTTGCCAGTGATCTTTATAAGCTGTTTCAGTTATATGCATTGGTGACGCGGTGTCTGGCTTTCCACAAGTCTGGTAAATTTAAAACATAAATTACAAAGTGCTTTAAAAACCCAGCTTTACGGTAAGCTGGTTATTCACTGTATTACGTTGATTTAAAAATATTGTATTTGGTTTTTATTTCGGGACAGTCTATTTGTCTCTCATAAACGTTATCTCATCAGCCCATTGTTTGCATAATACATAGGTATCATTTTTATTACTGCAAATTTTCCCCGTATACTTCCGCATGTTTTTGTTGAAGTAATTTCTGGGTGTCAGCTCTGCTAAATTTTTGTTTTTTTCTCTTAGTTGTCGGGGCTTCTTCACTTGCAATTTTTTGCGATGTTATACTATTATATAAGTAGATAAGTTGTGGCTGGTGTTCGCGTTCTAATTTGATTTTTATGAAATACTTTATTAATCTATTGTTGGTTTTGCTCTCTTTTTGGCGATTGGTCCATTTTAATATGAAAAGGAAAAGTAAGAGTAACGTTTAAGAAGCAAGTTGTATGCAAAATAAATACTTGTAAAATTTTACAGATGTAAAAAAAATACATTTTTAGTGACATACATTTTTTTAAGATATACATATATGCAATTAAAAATACATTATTAAGTAGAATATTTTGTTTTACATATATTTATTTTAAAGTATGTCTTTTGCGCCGTAAAGTTACATATATGAAAAATTAAATATACGGCCAAAAACATGACAGTTTTTTTTATTACGCAAAAAAAATATTTTGCCACTCTAGATTACAAGTTATCATGAGTGTAAACAATCTAAAATAAGTATATGTACAAATTTTAGAGTAAATCGGTGTAAAAAAAAAACTCCAAAAAAAACAGCCAGACTCCTAAAGACAAAGTCAATTTTACTTCTTTGCTTTTGCAACAGTACTTGCATGTTTTAATCAAATATATTAAGTAAGTAATTGTAATTTTGTCAAATTAACAATTTGTGGGCATACTACACACGATAGATTGTTTTTTTTATTTTGCAAAATCTGCGTGGGGAAACCTTTTCCTTTGTTTTTTATGAATTATGTTTTATAAGGGGAGATTCTACCTACCAATACACCGCTGATTATAGACATTATGGCCATAATATAGAGATCGCAAATCATTGACTGCCATTATATTGCTACATAGACATTCGAAAGCCCTGATTACCAGGTTTTTATAGTTTAGTCACAATGAAACATTTTTTTTGTATTGGAACAAGTTGATTTCAATTTTTTTTGCCCCAAGTGAGAGTATAAACACAAAAAAAAACAGGGAGCAAGCCCAAAACAACCAGCGGTAAACTACAAAACAAAGTAGAATCACAGCATCTGTACCGAGACAATTGTACATCTTTTTTTTCCAATTATAATTATTCTTTATACCATGATTAAAATTTACCATTAAAATACATAAGTATGCAGGAGGTTTACACTGAAGGATGCTTGGTCTATTTCATATTATTTTACTGTAAAAAAAGCCTGTGCATCATGACATAATTGAAGCGAACAATGATGATGTTATAAAGAGACCATCTTAAGAGCACAAAAGATTGTGGTTTACAAGAACATCTAAAAGGCTATTTTACTATGTAGAAAAATTGTCAGTTTATTTTCCAGTCTGTTTGCCTTGCGTTAATAAAAAATATGCGCAAACATAATGGAACAAACTAAATGTAGGCGACACTATATGAAAAAAAAGAAAGTATCAAAACACGAACCGCGTGATGGCGCATAAACCTAAGGATTGTTTTTGACAAGGCACTGCAAAAGAAAACCATCCATTTTAATTTCAAAGCAATAAAGAATGCAAAAGGCATATGATCTAGTTGAAATAAATACAAGAGCCATTCTATAAAATACAGATTTAGCTTAAGCTGCATGTCGATGATATATAAGGTGGTTGAATTCTTTTTCGGGTTCACAGATACTGAAAAGGTAGATCAGCTTTCGATGACAGAAAAACGTGTTTCCCGCAAAATAAAAAAACTTGCAGATATCAAACATGCACAGTATATACAAATCATACGGAAGAGTTTTATTTTGTTTTGCTGTGTGACGAGAGCAGCGATAATGATAATCTGGTTCACATGATGTGCCATGTGCAAAGTTCCAAGATAATTAGATACTAATGACTTTCTTAATGTAAAAAACAAACCCGAAGCAAACAAAAAGAAATTGATATATTTATATATAATTGCCGAGTTTTTTTACAACAGTAATTAAGTTATAAAAAAAAGCATGCTCTTGCAAAGATAGAACACTTGTAAAGTCAAGGTCGGAACATATTTTTAGCATACATAAAACAAAAAAATGCAAAAATAGTATCGATTTTTTTTATTTGCACAGAGCAGCAAAATCATTAAAATGACTTGTAAATATGTATACCATTACAGTTTCTGACATTTTAAAAATAATAAAAAACGTTCTCTTAAGTCCATCACAGTTTCGCATATTTAATAAAAGGCAGTAGTGTTTTGCGTGACAATGCATTGATAGAAAATACAAATGAATCACATGACATTTTAAATACTTCTGATACCAAAAAAACACTACATGTCTAATATATATTAACAGTAGTAATAAATGGCTGCTATCATGCAACAAAGTGGTAACTAGATTTTATACATCGAAAGAATGCATTGTTGCTTATTTTAGTAATATGAAATTTATTAAATACCATGACTTAATAAATACTGAAATTTTGTGCGAATATTATAAAATTAGTAAACAGTTTTTTAATACTGCACACCGATCAATTTTATGCTGCAGGGACGAGGCAGTGCATACCTGAAAACCATAAACAAGTATAAATCATTTAAAAACAAAGTGAATTTTTGATAAAAGTATTTGAAAACGGTCAATGGCAGCTGTATACAAGATTGTGCACTATTAGCAGACTATTTACATCAAACTAGATATTATCACATTTTGTAAAATTTACATATTATTTTTAGTGCAAGTTATCCACAAAACCAAGAAAACAATGATTGGGTATTTATCCATTTAATTTACCTACAGTTAATCAATTCGATTTGTTATAATGTGAAAATTTCAAACTATCACTCGGTCAAATTTTAAAGATACAGTTTTAAAATTTAAAGAGCTTGATTATATACAATCTTGATAAATTCACAGAAGTAATTTTTACTTTTATACATTACAGCTCTAAGATTGCTAGTTAGTACTGTATAGGCCAAAAGTAGAGATAACTTTTTTAAAAAAATGCTCGAAACTAGATTCCAACATTAAAAAATAAATTTTTTTTTTACATTTCTACACATTTTTTCTAAAAAAATTTTTCTTACTTTTTGGCATTTACGGTATTTCAATGACGTGGTTTGTATAAAAGAGATTTTTAAACTAAATCTTGTTAAGGGCAAAGAAAGGTCACGGCTTCAAACATAGAATGGCGAGGTATGTGTAGCATTGTGTAATACACGGACATATTTTATGTACGAAACGCAAGTTCGTATTATTTCAACATATTTTTTTTTATATTTTCAAATACTTTTACAATAATTATGGGTCAAAATCAATGCAAAAAAGGGGACCCAGCCTTTTAAATTATAAAAACCACTCGTAAATATAAAGAAGCACATTTGAGAAATTCAGCTTAAAATTTTGAAAAATTTTAACAGAGTTTTGCAAGGTAAATAATAAAATTTGAATTGTGATAGGGGCAAAAGATAGTATGTAGTCAATAATGGATTTGCGTTGTTCTGTTGCTATCAACTACAAAAGAATACAGCAAATATCTTTCTTTAGTAGTAAAGCCCTTTAATTACTGTTTTTGTATATGGTTTTTCTTTTCAAATATTTTAAGTCATGCCACTAAGGTTAAAATTTTTTCTTTGTTATATTCAATATATTTGGCAAAAAAAATATATTAAAAGGTAAGGAAAAACAATATCTCGTATAGTTATACAACACAAACATACGTACAAGTGTCAAAGCAAACGCATACTTTTTTTTTGCATAAAAAACATATTTTAATAGGGATTTAAAATTTCAATAGGTATCGTATATTAGTGCAGCTTACTGTACAAATACCACAGTGTAGAGATCATTTTATAATACTTTACATTTTTACAGTATAAGATTACATAGAATGATTTGTAGGGGTACAGTGTGTATACGACATACATACGAGTGTGCCTAAGTGGAGTTTTTTTCATACAGTAAAGTAAAAAACGTTTTTCTGTAAGTCATGTACAGAACGGACTTCTTCATTATTTACAAAGCAACAAGAAAATATGTTTTTTTGCACTTAGTTACGAAAACGGATATTTCCGAAGACAAGCAAACCGCAGATATTATCAAGTAAGCAAAAATATATAGCATTTTTTTTACTTGTATAATATCGCACAATACTAATCTGTAAAACCATTTTTTCCAACTTATTAAATCTTTATATTATTTTTCGCTATTTCTTTAGTAAGTTTTTTCTTCATATAAATGTTTTTTCTGCAACTTACTTACAATTAATTTTGTTTTTTTATATGCTTGCTCAAAAAACTGCTTAAGTAAAATGCAGTAATTACCAGTAAATTTCAGCGCATGAAAATGAAAGTTTTTCTGTAAAATAACCGCTGGTTTTTGCCACGCAAAATTCAATATTGTTTGACGACTGATCATCACCGACCAAACCGAATCCATCTATAGCGATCAACACAACAATCGATCGCAGCTGTATACAAAAATGCTACACTACAGCAAACAAGTGTATAAATGATACGTATGTAATTAGTATATAAATTTGATTTATATTCTACAACCCATGCTATGTATACTTTTATAATAGTACCAGTTTATTATCCTATTCAATAAAAAAGCATGAACATATTCACCCGCTCTTATACTCGTATAAAGCATTAATTAATTGCATAACAAAAAAATTGTGCTTTGTATCTTTATTTTGTGGTTATTCACGGATGAAATGGTTATCCGCATAATAAACAGCCATTCGATAATAAGTCTATGAGTTTATTAAAAAATTACAAATCTAAGAATATTTTAAACGATCGACCATGATCTTACTCGCCATTATAAATATCAATCTATCAAGCATTTATGATGCCTTCTAGATCTATATATTTTTTTAACTCATCACAAAAATTTATACGAACCATGTATAAAGAAAGAGTCATCATGCAGAACTTAAGGTAAAAAACAAATAAAAAATTATTGAGCATGTTCGTAGAAATATATCGTCCAACATCTTAGATTCCAAGTATAAAAAAAGTGCACAAACCAGTATAAAGTTATCCCATTTGTAACAGGGCGTAACAGAAACAAATATGCACAACTATTTTTTAACAAAGATTATGGTTTTGCATTGCTTACAAATAGGCTTTTTTGTTTTAATCCCGCGGAGATATGCGAAAGCATTTGTGAATGATAAATGTACGTAGGATTTTTTAAATTAAAAATGCGAAGTTAATACCAAAAGTTTTTGTAGCAAAAAAACACCTTGTCTCATTACATTTAATATTTCCCTAGTACAGCAAAAAAAAAATACTTTTTGTTATAAACAATCAAAGAACGATTTACTAATTCATAAATTTGTGTTGTTATATCATGAAAACTTTTGATTAAATTATAAAAAAGAAAAAGACAGTGTTTATTTACGCAAAAGCAAAAGTTTAATGTAAAAATGTATAAATATCGATAATAATATTTCATAATGTATTGGAACAAAAAATTAAATCGTTAATAGTTAAAAACGAAAAACTACAAAACTATAAAAAAACTCACATAAAAAAATTAAGATAAATACATGTCATTTCAGCTTTTACTTCACCTGTAATACTGTAACACGACCAAATGCAACCCGAAAGCAACTTTTTTTATTTTTCTGTTGTTAAGACTAAATTAAAATAAATATATGTATCAACGTAACATCTGCACACATTTTATATTACAAAAAAAGTGTTGATCATAATAAGTGTGTATGCCTGGTTGTTTTTGCATTTTTTATGACTTTATAAATATAGATATAAATGTTCAACAGACGGCACAAGAAGTGCAGTATAAACAAGTCAAAAGCAAAAACCAGTTACGTAAAAATTAAAGTTAAAAATTTAGTACATACGCGGCAAGAACCTTTTAATACTCGCGCATCTAAACACTATTTTGTTTAAGTATAATTTATTGCTTGTATTTTATAGACTAAAAACGCCCTTAAACAGTACCTTGAGATTTGTTAACCCCATAGAAAGAGAAAAGTTTCTTAAGATTTGGATATTTTTATAACTGACAGAAAACAAGAAGAATGTTGCAAAGGCAACAATTTTCTTGCTCGCTTTAAACTTTTTCATTTTTGTTCGCACGTTTTTTAACAACAAACAGATACAGTTTTTTTAAAAGAGTTTTGTACTAATTAAAAGTGTCTCATATTGTTTCTTTTTTGTTTTAATATATAAAAAACCCACAATCAATACTTCAAATAGAAATTTACGAACATACAAAAAACAAAAAACACGTTGACTTGGCTACGCAAAAACATTTTTAAAAGCTTACTTTACGTATAAAACAACAAATACAATTTTTGTTGTCGTTAAACTACTATTAAGATAACTTTAAGCAACAATTCTAATACGAGATGATCTTAACTACAGCATCTACACATTATTACTTAGAATTATTTGTAAAACATCCCAATATGTTATACCTATGTATACTGTTACACCAAACATTTTTTTTCAAGAATGTATAATGATTTAATTATTGATTTTATTTAGTATTTATATTTTTCTTTTGATCTACATTAAAACTACAATCTGTAGAGCTTTAAAATAAACAGTTACATAGAACACCGACGTAATACGACCAGGTTCTAGCAAGAAAAATAGTATAAAGGGTGTTATCGACTAGTTTGGTATATCTCTATTGTATAGTTATACTTCCATTGTATAATAATGCTCGTAAAAGTCAAAAAGAAAAACAGAAAATGGCCAAAAAAAACTATCATGTATTTTGAATGTTGTTGCGATAATAACAAATAACTTTGTGTTTATACTAATAAAAAAATCTTGTTTTTGTAAAAAGGTATTTTAGATATTTAAAAGCAAACGCCTTTTTTTTCTATTTATTAGAGACCTGGTTATAACTGTTTTCATTATTGAAAGCACATGTGTGCACTTATAAACATTTTATTACCCTTGGGTAATAACAAAACAATATAAACTGCTCAAAGTTAGCATTAAAATATTATTTGTCCCAAATTTTTTTTTTGTCGTAAATACTCGTTGTTGTTACACACAAAAAATCATTTTTTTATACAAATAGATCGCTATTTAATGTTGATATTTTGCCTATTTTACATTGTTAGCGTTTAAAACGATAATTTCGATATAATAGCAAAGTAACACATACTTTTTATGTTACCGGTAAAGTGTATTTTTAGGCAAAGTGTACTTTGAGTAGGCAATGTAAGATTTTAGAGGACAAAAAATTGCTTTTGGGTCCTGAAATGGTAAGTTGCTTAGAAAAACACATGTTGCCGAAGGTAAACTATAACAGTGACATATATAACCAGTTAACAGATCAGATTTTTAGCTAAAGTTGGGGGCTTCCCCTAGTTAATTTTTGTGTTAGGTGCCTATGATCTGCAATATTGTACAGAAAAAGCCCCCTAGAGCCTAGGTACCATGTTTTTGGCCAGTGGGACGTAGCCCAAGCCTCCAAGCCGTGGTTTATATACTTTGCAATCACTGCCGTCAACGGCATATATTTATAACACTATCGACGCTTTTCTTGATATTATATATATAGATTTTATGATAAATAAAAATTTCACCATATAGACATTTAAAAATTTACTAGACAAACAAATTGCATAAACTTGTTGCGCCCCCTTTTAATTGGTATATTGTAAAGTGACTTTTAGGCAGTTAAAACCAAGGGGTGGCACTCTAAATTTGTGTCAGGGGGAATCACAAAAATATAAATGTTTTTTTCGACACTATATTACAGCTTAAAAGCGCAAAAACTTTGTTTTAAAAAGTTCCTAGGGGAGGGTCAGACCACCCTTGACCCCCCATGAGTGTCACCCCTGGTTATAACTCTTTGTATATCAGTTACATCAGCAGTTAGCTCGAAATAGTTACCTCGCTTCAATGAGCTAGATAAATACATAAAATGACGAAATTTGCAGTTTCGTACTGCAAAAGGCGTACAAAATATGTATAAAACACTTTACATATGACTTAAGCAAAAAAATTTTTTTAAAAACAATAAAAAAATGCTGTATATATATTTGTTGTGCCTATGCTAAGTCAGTACTATCAATTCATTTAAGTGGGTTTTTTATGTATACATGATCCTCACTATATCGATAATTCGGCTTTTGTTCACAGTTTATGTTTTGTTAAGCGGGTGAGAAAATTGGACACCCGGATAATTAAAGTGTAAAAGATTTTTAAGAAAAGTTTTTGTGAACCAAAACAGCACGATGAACGTTTTTAAGTCATTGATATGGTTAAATAAGTGTTACATTAGAATGCCGCTGTTCTTTTTTATACAAGAAAGATCAATTACAGCCTTAACGCACAGCTGTTGTATATTTGTATATCACACTCTAGCGCAAAAAATTAGTTTAGTAAATGCGAGTTTCAAGAGTTTACAGGCGTAGAAAAAATCTAAATAAAATTTTGTAAATTACCATAATTACAAAGTGGCGAGAAAATTAACAAATTGTCATCTAAATACAAATCAGAACCACATATCGACAAGAACATCTAACTGTCGGACAATAAGCATTCTAAGATAAATAAAGCAACACGTGGCAGTTACAAATTGCTTTAGAGTTCAAGAAAAAAAAGTTAAAAGATTTCAACACCCATTTAAAAAGCGTACAAAAAAAACAATGTGTCTGTATTTTAGTAGTGATACTGTGACCGTGTGTTATATAAAATGCACAATAATTAAACAAATATAGAAATGAATGTAAAAAATTTATTTCTTGTTCCGAAAGATAGATTTTTTCATAAAGAGGATTTAAAAAGTTTTTTATATATGGCTTCAGACACTGAGGCAAATACTTCGGGGTTGTGTTTTTTTAAAGGCGTTCTTTAAGCATAAATTGGTAAGAAAGCAAACATATGCTAGCTGGTGTTTTTTGACATGAATCCTTTGCTTGACCTAGGGGTTGGAAAATTTTATGATATGATATTTGATGATTTGATGATTTTTGATGATATAAGTAAAAAGCAAATAAAACGGAAATAAATGATACTTTAATTGTTTCTCATTTTAAATAGCACCCTTAAAGGCATTTCATGGTACTCACTTTCATTTTTTTCCTTTGATCATGAAAATGTTCTTATACTGTTTAAAACTTCTTTCAACACCACAAGATGTTAACGGACAAACAAAGTAAGCATTTTTCCTCCTTTTTACAAGCAATATATTTGTAGTTGGCAAAATAATGATAATCGGGATTCGTTTTTAAAATATCGCCAAATCTTTTTAAATCATCTGACTGCTTTATTGAAGTTTTAAATTTTGATATGATTGTAATTTGTTTATGAACTGAAAGGCCACAAGCTCCAAGATGTTTAAAAATACATGGCAACAATTAATATGTATTAATATACTCAATTTCTTATTTAAAATCCACATTATAATATAGCTTTACAATCTGGTCATCATTATATAATAAGTCAATATATCTTTTTATATGTATACTATTGTTATAAATAATACAAACACAAGATATTTAATGTCCCCCATCGAGTATTTGAACCAAATTTTTGCTTTGGAAGATTAGTAATGCTATAAAAGTCATTAAGATTCTTGTTTTTATTGATAAAAAACTTAAATAAATACATCCATAAACATAAAATTTTTTTATTTATCTTTTATATTTTCGGCAAAATTATGCAGGCCGTGACACAAGCAAGTTATATGTTTAATATCCGGGAATATTTGTTTTAGATTTTTTTTTTACAGCTACGCAATATGACGCTTTATCCGTTATCAAAACTTTAAAAAACTTTGAGTCGAGTGGGTGTAAATTTATTTTGAAAACTAATGCTGACATTATTTGTGTTATTGTTACGGAATCACACTTGTCTAGTTCAATTGTGTCTACCTAAAATAGTTTTCTGCCGATTTGATCATCTAAAATACCGATTAGAATATTAAGGACCTTTCTTTTTTGCTTATCTGGCGACAGATCAAATATAATAGAGAACGGCTGTTTCTGCAAAGTTATAAAAATACTAGTCATTTTCTTACTATAAAGGTTCGGTAAAATAGTCTTTCTATATGTTGATGCATTTTTGAGGAGTATTTAAAAGTACTTTTTACAAATTAAAAAATAAAATGGATTATCTATCTTGTTTAATGCAATATTATTCTGTAAAAAGAAATCTATATAGTCATTGTGTCTAGTTTCTTCTGAAATATTCATAACATTTTCTTTCACCTCCATGGTCTTCCTGTGTATATTTGATTGGAGATGAGATTCTGGTGGTCTTTCCCCTGACACTGAGACATTGTATACTCTTATTACATGACACGCACTTCACATAGCTTTCATCTACGTTGAAAAAATTTGGGAATGGTTTGATATGAAACCGATTACAGCTGGTGACATTTAATCATTTATAATCAGCATTAAAATGCATATCTAATGGTTTTATCAGTTACAGCAATGCATTCATTAATCAAACCATAATCCTCATCGTTATCCACTTTTGTTTCAATTAAATTGTTAGTGTTGTAGTAATCAAGATTTTTTGTTGGTATCATTTTAAGGGGCATAAAATATTTTTATGAAAAGCAAGGATTTTTAAAAAATCCAACCCCTAGCTTGACTGTAGCTCGCATCTCTTATAAAACAGCTTAAAAAAATCCTGGTTTTTTTGACAATATCTTCTTGTCTCTCATACTTTAATACATCCACTCTTACGCAATATTGCCGTATTTTTATTTTGTATAACCAATTTTTACACGAATACAGTTTACACAGTTATTTTAATGTTAAAGACGCGTTTTACGTAGCACTTGCAGAAGCATTATTAGAAAAAAGCCTTCCAAACTAATTTCTCTACCCCTGTGTATCTTAGACCCGTATGAAAAGATTAAGCTGAACTACTTTATTTGTATATTTTATATTAATTTTTTTTCATTGCAAAAGCACAGAATTTTTTGCGCATTTACATTCCGTGTAGGTATCATACGAGTTTATAAACTAATAAGCACTTAGTTGCCACGTAGTATTTTTGCGTTTTTATGTCTGCTTGCGGCTAGTTGTTGCAATTTGTGCATTAATATTGCATGGTTTAAAACAGATACAGGGTACAGATATATAGTTCTATGACACTGTTTTATGACACATATATAAATCTGCATTAGCAAAATAGCACAAAAAGATACACGTTTTTTATAAAAGCACACTTAGACTATAGGTAAAACAGATAAAAGCTAAAAATTATTTTAAAAATGCAAAAACTATATATTGCTAATAAACAAGTTATGAGCAATATTTTATATTACTCTAAACCGCACAAAAGTTACATACCTTTTTTTAAAATTTATATAAATGCATATATATATATATTTCAGTGATACCTAGGTTGTATTAATATTTAGATTAGAATTTAATACCTGTTATATAAAAAAAAAGATTAAGACAGCACAATCTATCTTTAAAAGCCACTGTTGTCTATTTGCAGAGCTTAAACTGATTATAAAGCATTTTAATTGTATTTTGTTACGTCTTCACGAACTTGCATTTTGTGCGTAATCAGCTGTATTCTTTTGTTTGGCATTATTCTTTTTGTACAATACTCGTCCAACCGCGATTATATCCATATTAAGCAAAACTTTTTATACAGTAAAAAAGTCGTTAAAAGGTTCTTTATAGGAAAATGAGCCTGTATGGAGTTTATTTGTTTAATATTGAGAATTGTATCGTTTTTGTAAAAAATACTGCCGTTTTTTTTGTAGTAGCAGTCTATTCTTTTTTCCATGTTGTGTATATATTATGGTCAAGAATTTGAACTGGTGGTAAAAACATCCAGTTCTACATTTTTGGCAAATTATTGCGTAATTTCCATAATTTCGTGTTTTTTTTACAAGAATTTGCACACAAGTATTTACGCGTTCTTTTACTTTTCTATTATCTTTATTTTTCTTCTTGAAAAATTTAGTGTTAAAGTTGGCAGTATAGTTTTCTTACAGCAATATGTAGTTTACTTTATATTAAATGATTTTTTTGTACTATTTTTATGCTTGATTTTTATACATCAGCTGATTTTTTTATAACTCTTTTTAAGATTCTAAGTAGTTTGTAAAATATGTTTTAATTATACTACAATTACGTAAAAATGCAAAAAAAAAATTACATTTTGAAATTGTTGCAAAATCTTAAAAATGCAATAAATCCTCTACATTAGTATACTTTTTTTCCTCTTATGTATATTTTACAAAACGAAAATTTCAGGTTTTTAGCAATTTAATATGTTTTTGGTGCCATCAAATTTTATTGGACATTTTTCTTTTTTTTGATTTACTGCTTATATATATGATGTCGTAAAGTTTTCTGCGAGCTTTTAAAAAGTAAAAATATATACTTTATGTCCAGAATTTTATGTAACCCTGACTTGCGAATACATAAAACATAAATAAAGCTTTAGGCGTTTTGCATGCTAGCTCATATACTATAAAAAAATTATCGGGCTTAAAAAACTGTAAACCTGGTTCTTTTCGAGTTGTTTGTTACTTTGACTGTAACAATAAAAAACAAACAGCATATATACAGCGCGTTTGGTTCATTACCCGAAGCCTTTTACTAAAAGTCTGCTGTTATATCTAATTTTTGTTTTTTTACTTACCAATGAGATATTCTGTCGCCTTTTGCATTAGTATACGACTTTTTTGGTGCCGCAGTTCAACACAGATTTTATTTTTACATAAGTTTACATCTTTTATTTTATGCGTTTGTATTTTAGCGTGAGTTGCTCTTTTGTTTATTTA
Source organism: Agrenia bidenticulata (assembly GCA_034694785.1). Taxonomy (NCBI): domain Eukaryota; kingdom Metazoa; phylum Arthropoda; class Collembola; order Entomobryomorpha; family Isotomidae; genus Agrenia; species Agrenia bidenticulata. The sequence continues at coordinate 25,235 of JAQFYM010000640.1, read as the reverse complement.
TACTTATTGTTTTATGATTTTGTAAAATTATGCTGTTGTCTTCATATTAATTCTGCTTCATTTTTCAGACGCTACAGAGTACTAGCACGGTGTTAGTTTAAGCCTATCACAGAGGCACAGAAACACATTTGTATTTGGTATTTGTATTGGAAAACTTTAAATTTAATCAGCAAAACAAAGCAGTGGCTCGTATACGAGTTTATGATTAACTTTCTTGCTCATGATACACGTTTAGGAATCAGAGGCATTGCCAGGAATTTTTTAAGTAATTTAGTCTGTATTTTTTATTAAAAAAACGGTTAAAAACATAAAAGTATATTGTTCATATGTTTAAGTGTATATTTGTGAGACCTGCAATTATTTTTTATATCTAAATTTTTTTATTAAAAAAACTTATGCACCAAAAAAAGACCTCCATTCCTAGTATTTAGGCGCAAAATATTTTTGGAAGGAGCTGTTTTGTCCCCATCCTCACTTCCTACCTCTCTGTCCCTACCCTAGCTGCGGCCCTGATAGGAATACACCAATGTATGGTGTTTACGTCAACCTGGATATATTATAGAGTTTTTTAGCGTATAATTATTCGTCTGACCCCAAAGTAGATCCATTTGTGAACGAGTCAACAGTAAATGAACGGACAGTAACTGCATAAACTTAATGTACACAAGTATATGACCAGAATTATAAATAAAATATATACAGATAATGTTTTTTTAAAGTACAATTTTTAATTTGGCATACTGGCCTGTGAAAATCTTTAGTTTAAGTGATATTTATACTTACAGTAATTTGGTAAAGTTTTTAGCTTTTCTATTGGCAAAAAAAGCTTTTATAGCCTCAATACAGAGAGGTTAACCGTCTTTTCAGTTTATTTGCACAGAAATTATACAAAAAAACTACAAGTACTTTTTTTACCAGTATTTAAGTATCGTTAATACACGTGGTTTGCAAAAGATGCATTTTAAACAACTTTTCGTTTGGGTCAACCTTAAGCCTACTAGAAAACTACAAGTATTTTTTAATTTCTGATATTTTGCAAAAATAAAATGTCGATTGTTTATCTTACTAGAGTATTAAGTTCTATACGTAAATTAAAGAAAAACAAAATTGGTTTTTTATATATTTATCTACAGGTCTATATTGGTTTACAAATATATGTCATATGTTTTTTTTTTTTTCTTTTAAAAATAGTCTTGTTTATTTATTTTAGTGTGTTTTATTGTTTTAATAGGCAGTTTTAGGCATATAAAACGACAACAAGTACTTAAATAGCAATGTTTGTGTTACTTATAGATTAGAATAATTTTTTAATGTTGAATTTTAATTACAAAAAAAAAGACGCAGTACTGTTGCGTTGTATTTTTATAGATCACGTTTTTATTTTATAGTAGCGCGGTTATGGAGTTTTCAATTTTTGGTAGGCTGTGTATAACATTTCTTTTAACTGCAATCTACAACAAACAGCAAAATATGTAATATTGTTCTGTATTATAGAAATGTACTGGTAAATTATTATATACTTGTATTTTTTTAATTACACAAAATAAAATAAAAAAAAAATAATATTTACAAGGTTTTTTAATCTAAATTATATATAAATATGTGCAAATGTTACTATAGATGTTACACAATAGCGCTGACCCATATCATCTTTGCGAGTTAAATAAGCCAATTAAAACTCAACATACCAATCATATATTTTTGTATATGATAATGTACAATTTTGCTGTAAACTAAGTCATCATTTACGGTTATCTAACACAAAAATTTACTTTTATACGGCCTGTTTACAAGAAATGTAGAAATAAATGCTTTATAGCACGATAAAACCCTTATTATATATCACGCGGAACTATTGTGTTTCATAATATGGAAGACCGAAATCATATTATATGGCAGCGTTTTCTAATGCAAAAGATGTTGTAAATTATATGTTGAAGGTTAAACTTCATAATATGCAAACTGTTTACATATCCAAGACATCTAAGTAAATTTGCAACTTTTTTAAAATTATTATTATATTTAGCAAAACTTTATTGCTATCTATGTTTTATACAGGTGTATGTTTACTCTTATATTTATCGCAGTTTATAATTCGATACGTGTTTTATTTTCAAATTGTTTTTTAGGATTGATGTCGTGCATAGAACTATATTAAAATAAGCATGATACAGTATGACAATGCATAATGCTTCTGTATGGCACATGTCGCATCCTTTGCATCATATATGTAAACCTTTAAACAGACATTTACATTGTCAATCTGGGATAAAAAACATTTTAAAGGCAGTATCTAAATACTACAACGTATTCACGTTTTGCTTAATACTATGAAAAAAGTATCTAACACGGTTGCAGTACGGATAATATGTTCAACAGTGTCAAATCAATACAAGTTTACATTTTAAAACGCAAATACTTGTTTTTCGTGCTGATTGTTGTAAAGATTTCATATTGACGTTTTAAATCATCGCAACGTAATTTAATATGCTATAAAAACTCCACATTTTTGTACCGTAGTTTATATATTAGATGAGTTCGTCAACGGCGATTTTCTTCTTTTTTTTAAAATGGAATGAAAACGTAGAAACTTGTAAAGCTCAAATCATTGGTAAACTAAGCAAGCAAAGTGTAGTATTTTGTGTTGCAAAAAAAAACATATATATATAGTTGAACATAGGAGTTATAATTCTATATACAAACCAATAAAATAGGTTGAAGTTCATACTAAAAAAAAACTTATGTGTATAAAAGTATAAAACGCTTTAATGCAAAAAAACATACGCATGAAAACGCTACTCAGAATTTTTTTTTAAAAAATACTATATATGTGTAAAACTGTGTTATCATCTGAGTTTTGGTTTGTCATGTAGATGGTCTATATTATTATGGTAAATGTATTTCGTTTACATAAATTTTGTGAATAAAAAAATACGCTTTTTTTACGAAACTTTTTTTATATTATATAAGATTTTCACAAAAATCTGTATACCAAACAAATGGCGGTAATATTAAAATAATAAAAAAGCTTTAAAAGTTTACGTCAATTAATATTTTTGTTTGGCCTTTTTTGGAATTCTAATTTTGTTCTGGCCTAGTCGACATTATATAAAATGTATAAGCATCATAATTAATTTTTCTTTTACGATCGCTGCAATTTGAGGCCTCAAAAATTGTAGTTCTTGTCAAAAATTTATACGATCTGCAAAACTAGGATTTTTATGCCGGTGTCATGTAGTGGGACAGTACCGTAGATAATGGATCACCCGTTGTAACATTAACAGACATATGAAAATCAAGCTTTAAGTTAAGAAAAATTGCTTTAACCATGTATGTAAAACAGGCACAACATTTTATAGTTTATAATTTTTTCTTTCATCATTTGATATGTAAAAATTCGGCAAAATATGGATTTAGATATTCAAAGCATAAAATGGTATTCTACACGTGTATATTGTGCAATTTATCCATTTATAAAAAAGTGAAAAACAACCTATCTTTTTATAAACCCTAATTTTAATCCAATAAAAGTAAAAAAAAAAAACAAAAATTGTTTTATAATTAACTTTTTTTAAAATTTAAAATCTATTGAAATTTGTTTTAACTCGATTTTATAATTTTTTAGTGGGCAGTTTTACTACGGCTGGACGGGTTCACTCATGGCAGAATCGTATATTTGTCAAAAAAAATGCCATAAAAACAACAAAAATTTTTAATTTCGAAAACAGACGCAATTTAAATTTACCACTATATTTCATGTGTATTTTTATTATTTAAGCTTCAAATTTATTTTATTCTATTTATATGCCAGAGTAAATCCATTGGCTGGAAATTAGATTAAAACAAAAAATGACATTATAAATGAATTATAAAAAAAAAATATATTTTAGAGCACTTTACATTAACGATAAAGTAGAGATGTCAAAAAAGACGCAATGATCTAATAAAAAAGCTTTGAATAACCCATTTAACTTGTTGGCTAAATTCATATGCGCAAAACACTTATAAACTTTTTGGTGAAATAAAAAAGAGACATTTCATATACCGAATTTTGTCCTTTGGTATAGTTCCAAAAATAACATTTATCGTGTTTTTTCTTGCCTTAAAGAAGAAATGACAAATATATTATTTATGAAATTAATCATAATGTAATTATGTTATATATAATAGTAAACGATTTAAAAATCATACATAAGCTTGAAAACCAGTTCTATAGACATAGGTAGCATTTAATGGTTCAGAACACATTCTTAATATTAACACTCAAAGCAGATACAAATCATTAAGAATCCCCAGCGCATAGCGACGGAGTGCCAACGGCATGTCGAGGCCGAAAAGCCTAGACAGGTGTACCAAAAAATAAAAAATATTTAGAAAAATTTCTCGGAGTGCCTGCACTAAGGTAAAAAACAATCTAAAAAGCAATATAAAACTGTTCAATATAAAACATTATCCTTTTTTGTGTTTGGATAAATAGAAAAAAGTAAATAATCTTAAATAAATTATAATAATCCTGGTCAAAATTAGAAAATTTTTCTATTAGTTAGTTTTAGATTGCTTTTGCTATTTCTTTTTTGTCTTGGTACAGTTTACTCCGAGATATTGTTCCAAATAGTAAATCTTAAAACCCCCCTTAGGCATTTTGGCTCCTGAATGTAACCGCACTTTTAAGACATGCCATCCCCAGCTATAGTGAATATACAGCTTAACTGCATAATGTCAAAAAACAACATGTTTTGTATTTCAAATAGAACAATCGATGAAAAAGACACTTTTTGGTACTAGAGATAGTAGTTTGGTTTATATTTTTTATTATTTAATATTGTGTTTTTATTTATACACAACATTATATTTAAACCATATATGTATGTTGTAAATCAAATTATCATCTTCCAATAGGAAGAAGACAGGATTTACATAAGATAGAGTAAAATGCTTGTTTAACTCCTAGTAGAACCATGAAGATTATATTAGCCATAAATCTTTTAACCGGTAAGAAAAAATGGAAAATATATTCGGAAAAAAAACATTTTGACAATAAAATTTATATTAAAGATACACTTTTTATATGTTTTACTACGTATACAAAATTTAATAACTAACATTTAAAGCATTTTATTATTGAAAAAAGTATATAGATATGACTGAAAAAGCTAAGTCATATCATTGCGAAGACTAATTCTCATTTAATACAAGTTATTTTTAACCAGATACCAATATACCCTTTTTGTACACAATAAACATATAATACATAACTAGAAAATTTGTAATTCCATAAAAACTAGTATGTGCATATTTGTTTATTTTTAATTTGTACCATTGGTTCGATTGACAATATAATTACAAATCTATGCATTTAGAACAGTATAAAAGATAAGGAAAGTACAAATTTTAGAAGTAAAACTAGTTTACGTGTTTTTCCCATTCTTCTATATCAGTTGTATGGTATACTTTTTTCAGCTTTATGTCACAAGTAATGGAGTTCTACTTGTACGATTTTGTAATTATGTATCCCTAATATATCAGATGCTGGTACCTGTCGCAATACAGTATACTGATGTTTCACTCTATGAAGAAGAAAATCCAAGTACGTTTTGTAGCATTTTCTAACCTATACGGCCAATTCATGACGAATATATACGTATATTTAGTATTGAAACCATAGTATTTTTTGTGTTAATTTTTTATTGAAAGTTCTTTTTGTACGGGAAATGTCTGAAAATGACTTTTCACCCCAGAAGTTAAAATTTAAAAAAAAAAAAATCAACCGTTTATGTTAAACAAAAAAAAATGATGCACATCAGTAAGAGCCAACCTGTGCTTTTAGGTGTAGATGCTACAATCACAAATCATATTTACTCATGGATGAAATTTATTGTAGTTTTTTTGCTATTTTAAAACGACTTACAAAGATGTAAATGCTTAAAAATGGCCTAAACTGTTACCTTCTATGCAAATATTACAAAAAATAGATTTAGTACGTACTTCAACACCTTGATGTCGGGAAGGGAATCAATACCACTAGGCAATTCACTAGGTTTAGAAAAAAGCTTTTTTCAAGTAAATTATTTGATTTTTCGGCTACAATAGATAAGTTCTTCTTACAAGAAATAGAAAAAAATACTTTTTTTTGTTAGGTAATTTACATAAGATGAAGCCGTGTACGAATGGAAACATTAAGATTGTTTTATAAAAAAAACTTTTCGCGGTGTGTTGTTCTGAACAATAAATAAAAATTCTTTTCATCTTTGAATTTTGTAAACAAGTAATAAGAACAGCGTGTGTTTACAAGCACATATTGTAGCAAAACTCAAAGTAAAAAATTAAAAAATGAGTGAATAAAATTTTATGGGATTTGATATGGATCATAACTTAAAACATCGAAGTCTACCGCGGCTTCATACATTTTAAAATCTGAATTGTCAAGCAATGCTACATATGTCTTTTAAACGGACTCTTGTTGCTAGTCTTGCTTACTGTAATGTTTTTAGATGATAAGAGTTTCTCAATTATGGTTCGTTGCAATTTACTTTGAAAGGTGCCCTGCTAAAAATTTATATGTTCCACAAAAACGCTTTTTACAGATCAACATATTACATAATATGAAAATGTTTTTTTGTTTCTTTTTCTTGTAAGAAAAACTTAACTATTGTAGCCGAAAATTAGAATGATCAACTTGGAATATTCTCTTTTTGAAGGCTAGTAATGTTTAAAGTAGCTTTAATTTTACTTCTAGGGATCAAGGTGTACCAGTACTTTCTTTATCAATTTTTGTCCTGTTTTTTTGGAAGCCAAAATTTGGGTCATTTTTAGGCATTTATCTCCTTGTAAGCTGTTTTAAAATTGCCACAACAACCACAAAAAAGTTCCATTAGGGTAAAACTAATTTTTTATAACAGTATATATCATTAGAAGCACAGGATAATATCCACCTACTTTTATTATCTTATTTGTTTATATATGCGCATATTTATTTTTTAACATTTTAAACGTGTTTGCGCATACAAATATAGCGCAATTGTTGTATATGTTTTACAATAATATTTATTAGATAATTGCATCTTTTTTATATCCTAACCAATCCGTTTTTTTACGTGTCATAATATATATTTATTATCATAATTTATTTACAATAGTACTTTTTGGTTGTATTTTATTTACAGCCTATAAAATTTACACTGGCATAATAATAGAATAAAATAAAGTATAATCTTCGTAAAAAAAATACACGTGAAATAAAAAAATGTAAATTGCAACTGTGTTTATAATTAGAAAAAATTTGATGTTTTATGACAATTTTTTTGACAAATGGGCGCTTCTACCACTGTAATAAACCCATCCAGCCGTAGGTAATCTATCCACAAAAAAATTTAAAATCAAGTTTAAACTTTGTTAAAAGATGTGAACACTTTTATAAAAATAATTAAAAAACAATATTACGTTTTTTTACTTTTAGCAGATTTAAATGGGGTTTTATAAAAAAAATGATTTTTTTTTATAATTTTTTACAATGGATATATTGCACAATAAATACGTGGCAATTACCTTTTTCGCTTGTTTAATTCGGAAAAAACAAATATCTATATTTTGTCATTGTTTTTATTTTCATCGTAATTCATAAAGAAACACAAAAAACATTTGTTTTATATGTTATGCATGTTATACCTACACGGTGCAGACAATTAATTTTTTTCAATGCGATTTTTTTATTGTCTGTTCAGTTACTACGCGTGCGTACTTTTTCTACGGGTACGCGTGTACTACGTGACACTGTAAATCACAATATACACAATAACTTTTATACATTTTTATATATTAATACTTTATTACGTACATTTACCAAAAAAAAATCACGAAAAAAAAACACAAATTATGTGATTTAACAACAACTACATCTTATTTGAGATAAAGGGCAACTACAAACACTTATTATTTTATAAGGGGTATTAAATACTGTTTTTTATTGTGTTAATATATCCAAATGTGTAAATAAATACTTTTTATTTTTTTGAAATAATTTGATAGCATAAACTTTTTTATTACAAAAAAAAAAATGCATTTTAGAGCGTAGATGCATTATTTGCTGTGTAGATACGCGGATTTGTCGATTTTATATTATTTACACTAGTGAATTTTGTTTAAGATATAAAAACCCTGCCCGAATTCATTATTTTTTGTATTTTCTATAAAAAGACACCATGGTCACCCCTGAATGATTATATTACGAAAAATACCTTTTTCGCCAATAAAAACATACAAAAGATACATACAGCTAAAATATAATTTTGGAAAAGGCTTAACAGCATAAAACAAAATGGAAAAAACAAAATGTATCTAGATTTTCTCTTCAATATAAGGTACTGTATTTTTATACAATATACAAAAAAGTCTAAGGCGTTTACTTTGTCTTGTTACCCCTATGAAATACACAATATTTTTTTGTTCATGTAATAATAAATTCGTCTTTTTAAAACTAACAATATTAAGTTTTTACTAAGTTTTTTTGAAAAAAATAAATTTATTACAAATTAATGCACAAAAGCTATACGGTGCATTGAACGTATAAGTTTTGTATGTAATTGCAAAGCCGTTTTTCTATATATAAAGTATATTTTTTTATCAGACCATTGCGTCATTTTTTCGCAATTTTAAACTCACGCTTTTTTCAAGTTGCACGATTGTATATTTTAATAGATATTTATGTATAATGGCGATATTTTTTTTGTATTTAATTTTTAGCTTATGAAATTTACTCTGGCATTATAATAAAAATAAAGTTCGCATACGATCATATTATAAATACACATAGCCCTGGTATAAGTACTTAAAGTTTAGTGATAAATATAAATCGCATCTGTTTTAAGATGTTTCTAAATTTTTACGTTTTTTAGACATTTTTTTTAACCCTTAGAGACGAAAAACATATATGTGCAATTTTAAAGTGTGTACAAATGAAATTGCACATATATGTGCGATTGAGTTTATGACGGATTGGCGGTTTCGCACAAATATGTGCGATTTTTTTTTTGCCGGATTGGCAAAAAAACACATAAATGTGCAATTTTTTTTATGCCGGATTGGCGGAAAACACATATGGGCGCGATTTCATTTTATGCCGGATTGGTGAAAACGAAAAGAGGCGCGATTTCATTTTATGTCGGATTGGCGGAAAAACACATGTATGTGCAATTTTTTTATGTCAGATTGGTTGTAAACACATATATTTGCGTTTTGATGCTGAGTTGTTAGTATAACTACATATATGTGCGTTTTTTGTTTGAAGGAAAGGCAAAAAACACATACATGTGCGTTTTAAATGCTGGATTAGCGGAAAACACTTTTTTGTGCAATTTATCATATGCTGGATTGTCAAGGAAACAAATATATGTGCAATTGTATCATTTCATACTGACGGAAAGGCACATACGCAAATATATCAGTTTTTAATTTCATAAAACTAATAAATATAGACACAAATAAAATAAAAATTACTGTACGGTTATTACTCATATCACGCAGCATTTGTAAAAGGAAGTGACAAAGAGCCTAAATACGACGTCAACACCATAATTATAACATTTTCTGTACATTTTATTTCAGTTATATGCTTTCTTCACTACAAAAAATTAATAATTACATATAAAAAAACCCTAAAATATGGTCAATCTTATATATTACCAAGGCGTAAATACACATTTGTGTAGATTTTTGTTTTATTACTACAAAATAATAATGATCAATATAAATAAAGTATAAAATACTCTCTTGGTAGTACATAAATTCGTAGTAAACTTGTAAAAAACGCAACCTAGCACATTTCGACGTCAAAAACAAAATCTAAGCATTTTGATATTTTATTCTCTCTTCAAAAAAATAAAAACTCAATAAAAATCATAAAAATTTTAAAAAATAGGAAAAAATGACCCATCCTATTTATAAGTAACAAATAAAAAAACATAGATAGATGGAAATTGTTGTTATTACTAACAACCCATAAATTTCCCTATAAAATAATTTTCCATTACCCCCTGGCATTATCCAATCTCATAATGATGCAAAAAACAGAGTGTAAAAAAGCACAAACACGATGTCAACAACAAAATTTAAGCATATATTTTTTTAATTTTTTTTTATTTTCATGCTCATTATACAAAAATACATAAATATAAAAATGCATAGCAACATATTAAAAATACGTGATCTACATTTACTCTATGCAATAATATAATATACTAGGATATATTTTGTTTTTATTACTAAAAACCAATAAATAACCTTATAAATAGAATTATTATCACCCCCTGGTATTGTATATATTTACATAATGTATCAGTACAAGGTGTTGTAAAAATGCACTAATACATTGTCAACAACAAATATCCAGCATCCAATTTTAAATTTTATACTTTTTATGCACATTTCACAATAATAAAAGATATAAAAATGCATAGAAACATACTAAAAAATACTTCAGGACATTTTTTTAAGCCAAAAAACAGATCAGAGTAATTTTTTTGTATTTATTGCTAAAAACAAAAAAATTTCCTTATAAATAATATATTTTTGCCTCCTGGCATTATTCATATTTACATAATGTCTCAAAAGAGTGTGTAAAAAACGCACAAATAGAATGTCGTTAACATAATTTAAGCATTTAAAATTATAACAATTTTTTACTTTCATGTTTATTTTACAAAAATGCAAAATATTAGAATGCATAGAAACATACCAAACATGCTTCATTCGATTAAAAACTGATCATTAACAAAGCAATGAGTTTTTGGATTTTGTTTTTATTACTAAAAAACATTTAATAATCGCATAAATAAAAGATTGATCTTTCAAGTTTGAACGAGAACAAGCATGTTTTTGTATTGCTTTGCTTTGAATTATTTATTTTTTTTTATTTTTGTAAAATGAGCATAGAAATAAAAAAAAATTAAAAAAATAAATTCTTAAATTTTGTTGTTGACATCTAATTTGTTTTCTAAAACGTAATTTTTTCAGACATTATGTGAATATGAATAATGCCATAGAGCAATAATAATTTTATTTATGAGGGTATTTTTTGATTTTTAGTAATAAAAACAAAAACAAAATATAAAAATATTGCTTTTTGTAGTGATCATTTTTAACGATATGAAGCATGGTTTGGTATGTTCATATTTATTCATATATTTTTTTGTAAAATGAGCATGAAAATAAAAAAAAAAAAGTTTAGGGCGTGTCTCGTTCGGCAAATGAATACTTTTGCCATCGACCTTTATCTAAATTACGCACGTTTTTTGAATTGGGTACAATTAGTGTTTTAATATATTTATACATAATAATTTTGTGCACACAACTTTTATAAAATTTTGTGCACCGGCATGCACAAAACTAATTTTTATTGAAAAATTGCAGGCATAAACATTTTTGGCCCATAAAAAACACGCCAATAAATTTTAAATGCTTAAATTTATTTGTTGACATCAAATTAGTGCTCCTTTACAATCACTTTGTAAAATAATTATGTAAATATGAATAATGCCAGAGGTCAATAACTATTTACCATATGAGGATTTTTATTGGATTTAGTAATTTTAACAAAGTTCATGTCACTTTTTCTATATTTTAGCAACCTTTGAATGGACTGAAATATTTTCTGGTATTTTTTATGCATTTTAATAAATTTTATTATTAGGAAATGAGCATGAAAATTAGAAACCAAACTATATATGCGTTGATTATTGTTATTGGCATAGTATACGTGTTCTTTTAATTCTGATTTTTAAAATCATTATCTGAATATAAATAATGCCAGGGGGCAATAACAATTTTATTTATGAGGATATTACATGGTTTTATGCAAAAAAAACACAAACTAGTTTTTTCTACTTTTTTTTCATAAATTTGAATGCGCTGAAGTATTTTTTGGTATGCATTTATGACTTCTTATTTTTTTTTTATAATAAGCATATAAAAAAATGAAAATAAAAAAAATATATGCTGACATGTACATGTTGACATCGTATTTGTGTTTTTTTACAACTTTTTGTAAAATCATGCATTTATTATGCATAATGCCAGAGGGAATAATTATTTTATTTGTAAGGATATTTACAGGTAGTTCGCTAAAGCAAATCCATCTACTATGCTGTATACTTGACAAATAAGGGTCGTGAAGCAATATTTAGTATGTTTTTATGCATTCTTATATTTTTTTTTTTTTATAATAAGCATGAAAATAACAAATTTTGACAAATAAAAAGCTGCAATTTTGTTTATGAAATCGTATTTGTGCTTGTAAACAATTTTTTATACTAATTTGTGATTATAGATAATGCCAGGGGCCATAATGATTTTATTTATAAAAATATTTACTGGGCTTTGCAAAAAAAACAAACCTATTTCTCTGCTAGGCATTAACATCTAATTTATATGAGATAAGATTATTTTGGTCTGTTCTTAAATTTCTATGCATTCTTATATTTTTTCTTTAAGTAAAATTGACAAAAAAAAAATAAAAAATTATATCAAAATGCTATAATTTTTTCATTGACTTTGTATATAAGCTCTTCTCCAGTCACTTTTGACAATCATTTTGTGATTTTAAGACATACCAGGAGGGTGCTTTATATTTTTTTATAAGGCTATTTTTTGTTTTTTAAGAATAAACTAAAAATACCCCTCTACGCTGTTTTTATTAAAACTTTTTACGGAATGCAATATTTGTTATGTTTTTTTTAATAATATATTTTAATTCAGTAAAGAGAGCATGACAACATCTAAAATTGTACGTAATAACGAATTTATTTTGTTTTTGACGTCGTGGATTTGCACTTTACTATACTTTTAATATCATTATATGATTATAAATAATATGGAAAGTTTTTTTTTTTTTATGTGATAATTTACTGGTTTTTATCTTTATAAAAAAGAGTCATTTGCGTATGACCATTTTTGCTAATCCGACAAAAAAATTGCTATATTCGGGTTTTACCGCCAATTCGAATATAAAAAAAAACATATATTTGTTTTTTCGCAAATCGACAAAAAAAATCGCTCATATATGTGTTTTTACTCCAATCCAAAATAAAAAAATCGCCCATGTATATGTTTTTTTTTGTCAATCCGACATAAAAAGAAATCGCACATATATTTGCTTTTCCGCTTATCCGACACAAAAAAATCGCACATATATGTGTTTTCCATAAATCCGACGTGCAAAAAATCGCCCATATTTTTTTTGTTGCCAATCCGGCATAAAAAAAATCGCACACCTAGGTGTTTTTCAACAAATCCGGCAGAAAAAATTTAACACATATATGTGATTTTCCGCCAATCCGGCATAAAAAAATCGCACATATATGTGTTAATGCCAATCCGGCATGCAGAGATCGCAAATATATGTGTTTTACGCCAATCCGGCATGAACAAACGCACATATATGTGTTTTTTGTTGACCATCAGCAAAATAATCGCACATATATGTGTTTTTTTGTCTCTAAGGGTTTACAAATGGACGATTCTACCACTGTGGCGAACTGTCTAGCCATAATGAAAATCCCTCAATAAAATGAAAAAGAATTAAGTAAGAACAATTTATGACCGGTTCAAACTACAAAAAAATACAGAAAAACATTTTTTTTTATATTTTTTATTTGACAAAAATCAGGTTTTTTTTTTTTATAAATAGATATATAATATATACAACACGCTTTAAAACCAAATGAATGCTTTTTTTATGCTTTAAAATTCTAAAATCAATCTTTTCCATTTTTTTTATTTTTTACGTAACCTATGTGAAACTAAAAAAAATACATAAACGAGAAAATAAAATGCATGTATAACATACAAAGTTAATACAATTTTTGTATTTTAACAATACGTTTTTTATAGTTCGTTCATTTTACCACGAGTGCCCCTGTTAACTACGGGTACGTTCCCACTACGTGACACCGGGTAAAAAATAATCAGACGGGATTCAATGCCTGAAGTAGTACTAAATTGACTAAAAAAAAGTATTAAAATATCCCTAAAAATATAATACAAAATACAGTTAATACATTGGGTCGATTGAACCAGTTGTTACTATTTAAACAACTTATAGTCTTGGGTTTGTAACAAAAAAACTTCTCTATATATGCAGTGTTTTTTTGCATATAAAACTGGAAACATACACACCAATTATTTTAAATCTTTTCAAAGTAATATTACAAAACATTTTTACAATCGAAAAAAACCCAATTAAAACGTAAATTACGTACGGAGATTACACCGTTGTCTTGATCTATTTCTTTATTGATAAATGCGTAGAATTCCATAAGAAGTACAAGCGCATATCAAACGTTTTTTTCTAGACAAATTTAATTTTTCCGTTACAGATTTATAATGACGGTGTTTTGCAAGATTCTACAAATTAAAGGACTCAAAAAGAAACATAAGCATTAAGTGGCTGTTCCATACACCTTTTTTCTTTCTTGCTCACTGAACATATTTTTTTCATATATTATAATGTATAGTTGGCTGATTTTTTTTTCCTTACCCATAAATCAACCATACAATTATCACATTTTATTGCGGAAAAAAAGTAGTTTAACCAAAAAATTTAACATTGCTTGCAAGTTTTTCCGTTATTAACTTTTTTGCTTTATTTTAAAATAAAGTGAGACAACAATATAGCACGACATAGCTTTTATTTAGGGTCAATAGTAAAAATGCACTGTTTTGTAATAAACGTTGCATATAAACTTTATACTTACATAAAAAAAATCGATTACTTTTTTTTAAAGTAGTTTAAAGACATAGTTGATTTCTTTTACTTTGTAAGTTTGTTTGCCTAATATATTTATGAGCCTGATCATTGATTGAACCATTTGTGACAATAAACTAAGGTTGCAAATATACTATGTATAACCCGACTTTTTATGGTTAAAAAAAGCGCGTATTGCTAGTTACGCAATACTCACACGACCCTTTTGTGATTTAATACATTGTTTTCACAGAAAAACCTTTTTCTCTAACCCTTTCACTGTCCATGGTTCGTAAAAGAAGTAACAAAAAAGCGGGAGGGGGTCACGAAAAATTGCTTTTTTAAAGAACCAGCAAAAAAGGGGGGTCAAAAAATATGGTTCTTTAAAAGACCAACGAAAAAGAGAGGGCAAAAAATATGGTTCTTTAAAGAACCAAGGAAAATGAAGGGGGCAGAAAAATATGTTTTTTTTTTGAGAACTATCAAAAAAGACGGTTAAAAAAATATGGTGCGATCAGGAACCAACAAAAAATCGAGGTTCGCTAAATATGTTTTTTTCGGGAAAACAAAAAAAGCGAATACAATATTTTTCTTTAGAAACCAACATTACAAAAAAGAAAGAATAAAATGAGATATTGTGTTTCAACACAGATAAAAAAGAATAGTAATTCATGGTACTTGAGTGATTCAATAATATTTCATAAATTAGTTGGTTATTCGAATCAACAGAAATGGAATTGATCTAATGCACTTGTAGTGTAAATATAAAAATCTGTTGGTATCATCTTGTCCAATAATATATGAATTTAACTGCAAAAAATACATATGAATTAGATTCAAAAGTCTATTTTTTCTCTTTTTTCATTTGTTTATTCATGTTAAAGTGATGAAATTTTAGCCAAACTTAAGATATTCAACATGAGTGTAAAACCTAGTCTTTTAAAAAGGTTTTATAACAACACTAACAAATTATATAATTTTTTACTCTAAGACTTGTAAAATAAGATATATATACCCTATTATTTGCATGGAATAAGAAAGAATATCTAATATTTAACGTTAAGGTAATTTTAAACGTGTCAGTCTAGATACATTGTGCTATATTCTTTTTATTTTTTTTCGTACATTTTTACTTTACGATTTTTGCTCTTGCACATCTATTACTGTGGTAGATTTGTGATAAATGATAGTATTCATACTAATTGAATGTTATAATATACATGCAAATAGTCATTCTAGTACATCATATCTACTAATTACACCAACATTGATCTAATGATTTTAGAATTTTTTTTCGTAAATACTGATTTTTATTTAAAATTATGGGCAACTAAAATATATACAAATCTTATAAACTTTCGGTTTTTTTTTTTGGTACCTCTTATTTTTTAGCAAAACAGTATAAAGGTTAAAAGTAAAACCAAATGGTACGTGACTTTTTTACAAAAAAACCATTGCTTTAAGTCAAACACTATTTAGTATTGTACTCTATTGACGCTTTTATGTAATTGAACATTAGAGCATGTATTTTGACTAATACTGTTGAATACACCACATCAACTAATATAGTATTACAGAAAAATAATTGCTCGTGTTGTAAATTATTATAGGAACGACATAAATCAACAAAATGTATTTGTTTGCGCCACTCAAATATCATTTTCGGGCATTTGGCGGCCCAGATCCTAAAATAGTTCTAGTGTAGGAATGCATTTACTGTCAATAACTAGCACATAAGTGTATAAGAAAATTACTACGAACAAAAAACAAGACAGATCTACAACAAGGTAACAAAAACAAGGAACGATCATAGATCTACAAAGGAAAGTGTTCATGTTGTTAATGTAACTATGTTTTCAGATATAAAATGGTGACTTATCATTTAAAAAATTAATTTTTGAAGTGTATATAAATAAAACCTTTGTAAAGTTTTTAACCAAAAAATTTTATTTATACTATTTAATTTTGTAAATTTCATGTGCAGTTTACATCTTGGTCGTATCTTTAACATTAGTAATGTAATGGTAATAAAAACCGCATTATAGTTTGCGTCGAAAAATGTCACAATTCTTTCAAAATATAAACTATGGAAATGTTGCCTAAAAAGCACTATATTTGACATATATAAACCATCTAAATAGGTTAACCGTCAATTTACAAAACAAATGTTTTTGGCTTTGCAGCAATCGGCTTTTGGTACGGTACCTTGTTGCCGTTATCATGTTAAAATAGATAAAAAGGAATAGTGCTGTTAAATAACAAAAAATAATCATATACGACAGTTTAAAAATAAGTAAAACACTTTCACGTATCGTCAAAGTGTGCAATTTTACCACAACCTAGAAAAAATATACACAAAATTGGTTTAGCCTGCCAAAAACTGAGCAAAACAAGTTACAAAAAAAATTCAACAAAAATATATAACCATGGTCATCAAAATGCATTGGATACACCACTGTGTTACGTTGAATATTTTCTAGTCAATTATAAAAACCTGGGAACAGAAATTTACTATAGTAAATACTAAAGGTGTATGCGTAGTATTTTTACCTTTGACACCAAACCGTTACAGTTTTTTTGTATTTTTTTAGATTTTTTTGTTTTGTTTGCGCAAATACGTTGTGACTAATACTAATGAAACCGCAGATGTTTTTATAGAAATATTTTTCTTGTGCGACATAACAGGCGCACACATAAAATGCAGTATCGCCAAACTAAAGAATTAATCATGTATTACCTTATTAATTTTTTTTTTGATAAGTATAAAAAAAGACCCAAGGTTTTACAACGAATCTTGTAGCATTACACTTAATGCAAACATAGTGGCAGATTTACGTTGTTGTCGGCCCGGAGGCACATATTTTGTTGGGGCTTCTTTCTGTTTTTTATAAAATTTTGCTGTTGTCTTGGTCAAAAAAATCCAGGTTTTATATTTTGAATGCACCTTGTGCTTTCGATTGGCGTAAAAGCTAGATAACAGCCAACGAAAAATTACTTTATTTGTTTCGGCGTATATTTAATTAATCTTTCTAAATGTAAAAAAAAACTATAAAAAAACAGAAAGTTTGAACAACAAGGCTGTAATCAAAATAAAAGACCACATTAAAAAAAACTGCAACTGGCAAAACTTTTGTTTAGCAACTGTAAAGATTATTTATAAATTTTTAAACTTTTTTTACACTTTAGTTTTATATACCTTTTTACAAAGCACTCGTAAAAAGCAAATGCAAATCTTAATATATTGCTGTAAAAATTTATTTAACTTTGTACCATTATATTTAATTTGTAAAATTGTATACTTATATCAGCAAGCGTGTTTGTTTTAAAAAGTTATAAGGCAACTTCAATGGCAATTTTTTCTATAACTTGGGTATAAATTTTAAAAATTATTAAAGTCATATTTTTCAAAGTGATATTACTGCCTATATAACAAAATAGATAGCAGCAAACAAAATCCACAGACACGTTCTTATAGTGTATTTATATGTACTTTAAAAGACGCAGTGCTACTTAAAATATAAAAATCACTATATAAAAATGGCACTTGTTTGTACTTTAAGTGCTACTTTCACATGGAAAAAACAGTAAGAATATCTAGTTTTTTATTTTTCTGTTAGTTTTTGCGCAAAAAGGGTTTCTTATAATTTGTGACGAGTTTAAGTAAGCACTGCGTGCACAAAAAAAGGTTGAATCAACAGTCTTAGACATGAATACAAAAGCCTACATTTTACCGTTTAAAAACGATGAAACTTACAACAAATCTTAAACAAGCAGTTTTTTGTCAAACATATTTTGGTTTTTTGTTTTTTGTTTTAATTTTTATTGTTATGAAGTTGCGATGGCGTAAAAAAGCTTTTGTAAGATTATTAATAAAAAAATTGTTTCAAAAAAGGTTTGCGTATTATTTTTTATTACGTATAAAAAAAAGTAACCTTCTTTCTTTCTATATATAGCAAACAAGAATTTCTCTCATTAAGATTTTTTTCAACTATTAAGATGCTGCAATTGTCAGATTTAACTTGGATCAAAAATACATCGAAAACAATTTTGCAGCTTTGTTAACGCAATATTTTTATGAAATTGAGCTTTATACGTACTTGCATAGCTTGTGTTTCTTTCTTTATTTGTTTTTTGTTCACTCTTGGTTTCCTTTAACTACAATTCAGGCCCCTAGGCCTTGGGGCCCTGGTTCCTATACTTCAGGGCACCATTTAAGTGGAATCCGTGATCAAATATTAAAACAGAAAATTTTCCATAAATAAATAGCCTTCAAATGAAATTTATTTTGAGACAAAAAAGTATTTGCAAATAGGCAATATTATATGTACAACTAGCCTTTTTTTTAAATAAAGTCGAGTATTTTTTTTGTTTTGTATTTGCAAACAAAAGGCACTTGCACTGAACAAAGCGTTTGTAACCTTGATAAATATCTGAAAATTAAAAGTTTTTGTATACTTGTGTGCCACATTTCATTGCATATTTTTTGCTTTGTGTACACGAAAATATATGCAAAACAAGACAAGCACGCCCCTGTAAGGTTTGTATTTGTGTAAGTAATATATATATACGGTAAATATTTTTTGATATTGTTTTAGCCAAAGAAGACGTTAATATGTCTTTTAAAATATAAATCAAGCCGATTAAAGACTTGTATTATGACGGTTCCTGAGCAAAAAATTTTTTTGTCGTTGAATTCTAGTGTATTCAGCTTTTTTTTTAAAATTTCAGTTGCATAAGTAAATCAAAAAAATATGAATAAAAAGATATAGGGACGGTTACACTTCGTCCGTAGGGACAAAAAAGACCTAAAGGGTGACAAATCGTCAATATTGGGATTGCGAAATTGCCAAAAGCTATTAAAAGCAAAATTGATATATATAACATAGAAAACTACAATACAATGATCCAAGTAAAATGAACAAAAATTGTTTAGGGTGAGGTAAAATAGGGTTTTGGATTAAGTTCGTGTTTGGTTAGATAGATAAAAACGATGCAGAAAGAACACGTTTGTAAATGTCAAAATGTCTTTACATGTTCGATACGTTCTGGTTTTTCTTTTCTTTTATTTTACTTACAAAAGTAAAAATATCGGGTAAAGTTTAATTACGGACGAGTTGCCCCTCCCTCTTGAAAGTGGCGGCCAGACGAGTTGTCTCACAGATTTAGATGATTCATAATTATTTTTTAACATTTCTATTTAATAAGTAAAGCAATAAAAGTAAGAATGCAAAGATATAAAAATTATATGCGAAAATAAACTCAGTCGCATAAAAAACCATATTTTAAATTACTTAAATTTGCAATTAAATTGCTACTACAAAACCATATTACATAAGGGTAAATAAAAAGTATAAAATTTTATTTGTTTTTATCATATTTTTATCTGACTTGTTTTTATTAAATTTTTTAGATATTTTTTTTAAACCGAATCGACTAATCTACGAACAAATACATAAAACCCCTACTGTAACAGAAAAAGATTCTACACAGAGCAAAACCACTTTTAATGTGTTGTGGATGTTAAAAAAGTAATCAAAGTAGCATGTAAGCCTTTTCATTTTTTTTTCGTTGTTTTAAATACTATAAACGCAAAATTTTGCATATTTAATGTGAATATACTGTTTAAATAACGCATTTTTTTATTAAACATGTGCATAGCAATATTTGATAAAAGTATTGTTTCTTATCCAATGCAACAAAAATATACAATGATTCTTATTACTATGAAAAATTACGATTCTCTTATTTGTATTATAAACCATTTATTTTTTTTAATTATTATTAGCACCACCTATATTATTTTTTATACAAAAAAAACAGAACTAATTAAGTCTAGGTGAAAAAAAAGTTTTGCTGATTACTCTACTTATTAAATAATTATTAATAGTAAAGGAACAAAAAAATTTATATAGTATAGCAATAAAAAAATTTGACAGTAAAAAAGTGTTTGTAAATTAAGTAATAATTCTAATTTTGTCACATGTTTGTTTTCGGGTAATCTTTAAATTTTAAATTAGAAATATTATAATTAAAAAAAACAACGCATATAAAAGAAAAATTGTTTTTTATGAGCCTAACGAATTCTGTTGCAATTAAAATAGAACAACTTGTACTTAAAACGGTCGATTTACAATATAAATTAATAATTGTACAGTTCAATTAAAATACAGTACCCTTTGCACTTTTAATTAGAAACATAAAAAAGGGATAGCATTTTTTGCAAAAAAATCAACGATTTTTACCAGCAATTTTTCTCTGTCTAAACGCATTTATTTGCTTTGTAACTTTTCAAAAATAGAACATTAAGAAAACAAATATAAAATCCTAGACGTCAAAGATTATAAAAACATGCCGCACAACGTCTCATTAGATAATTTAAGCTTTATATTCTATTTCATTTTATATTTTTGAGCCGTGTTGTCATATTTTGGTTTCAAATAAAAAAAGAGTATGAATTGTACAAAAAAACGTAGAAGAAAGTACTCTGTCGTACAAAGGACGGAAGGCAAATTCACAACAAAAAAACGGTTTAGCATACGATGGTAGGGGCTAAAACTTAAAAACAGCCAGAAATACATTATTATGAATTTTCTATATGTGTGGATTTTTTTAACAAAAAATAAAAAAACTCTTTCTGTATTTTTTTTTGGCACATTTATTTTCTTTGTTTCGTACACTATGGGCACGATTCTGAAACGGTGTAAAAACAGAAAAAAAAACGAATGTTTATAATGAAATAATTAATCAAAAAAAATTACATAATTTTTGTGGTTATTTTATTTTTTTCCGAAACGATATAAGATTTATTTTAACTTAAAAGTCAAATAAGAAATTGTAGTATTGTAAATCCAAATCCAATATAATATCATTCCACAAAAACATGTAGTATTTCCGGTCTTTTTACCATGAAAAAAATGTTTCAGTTTACTCTTCGTGGTCAATAAGTACCTCGTGAAGTTATTTCTACGTACATTATACCAATTAAGCTTCTAATAACATATTTTTGTTCAAAACATTGTTTAAAATTTAAAGTCATGCAGCGGTATTTTGTAAATCATTTTATTTTACAAGATATATTTTAATGGTGTTGCCGCTGTTTAAAGATAAGTTTTTTGTGTCCTAGACATCTTATATGTAAATTATGGCCAATAAATAAAGGTTTTATTATATTATGCGCATATTTCAGTAATAGGCAAATAACATTTTTGACTGTATCTACATAGAAAATCTGTTTTGTTTTAATAAAAGAGTAATTCAAGATTTATAAAGTAACAAAAGAAGAAAAATTTTTTAGAAACATATAAAGTCACACTCAAAAAATATTTTTATTTTGAACTATTTTTGTTCTGTTTGTACAATATATTAGTTACTCTTCAATCTAAAATTTAAAACTTTTTGCAAAGCCCGATTTTGTTTTTTGCGCAGAGTGCGTGAAAAGGATTTATCAGAAAAAGATATGCAGGGTAAACCAAATGCCGTTTTTATATAAATTGCAACGTAAAAAAAACAAGCAGTATTTTGCATTTAATTACAGGTATTATGGCAATGTCTTTTTTTTAGTACAGTAAAATTTAGTTGCTGTACCTTTTAAATATCAAAATAGATTTACATTGCATTTTGCACATATTTTTATACATATATTTGCTGCATAAAATAACTTATTTTTTGTAAAAAAATATTTTTGTTTATATTGGGGGTGTTTTTTTACCCTTAGGTCATATCGTTTACCATATGAAAAAGTGTTATTTTTATGATTAGGTTTTATGCATGAATGCACCCATTTTTAAAAAAACCTAATGGTACTAATGGGTTTTCTATTTTGTGTATTTTTGTGCAAAAAATTAACCCCTAATGTGCTGTCTTCTTCTTTATCTTTTTCATGCATAGTTTTTTTACTCGAAACTTTGTCTTGATGTCATTAAAACGGCTTTTTTAATATATACTTACAGGTCTTACAAGTGAGTAAAAGTTACATCTGGGTCGATGATTACCCAAAAGATAAAAAACATTTTTTTTATACGTAAGGGTTCTTGAATTTACCCATAGGTAAAACAGACACAAAAATCTAATATAATAAGTATTTTGCATACGGTTTTTAGTCCTTTTAAAGTCAAAGCTAAATATCACCTATAAGTATGAATAAAAACACCCCCATTATGTCTATACGTTAAAAGCAAAGTTTTTGCAGAACAAATGTAAAAACCGCAGATTTTTGCAGTTTTTTACTGCATTATTGGTTCCACCTAAAAATGTATATGTAAAATACATTTTGAGAACAAAAATTAATTACAGTAATAACTAAATGCTTTAATCAATCCTTTTTATTATAGTAATCACTTTTTTGTATGTATAAATGATACGCGTGTATCTTTCTAAGTTGTAAGTCTTAAGCCCCAAAAAGCTATGTATAACCAAAATACCATCTAGAAAGTATAATGTTATTGCATAAGCAATAAAAGCAATAAAATCATTTTTTTTTTCTAAAAAAAATTGTTAACAAAAACATCAGAAAAATTTATTTTACAAAAAAATATTATTTAACATCAAAACATACCATCTGGCTATATTTTGATTAAAATGCTAGTACAATACATTCCCTACTATTTGCCATATGTCGGTATGGGTAATTTTTAGACACGGCGTGTATGACGGAATTAAAATATACGATGGCGTGAACATATAAATAGCTCAAAATTGTATAGAACCGAATTTTATACCAAATGAGTATTAAAAAATTCATTTTTTTTGTAATGCTTATACAAATGATGGCTTTTTATTTTATTTAAAAGAGGAAAACTAAAACTCAGTATTTTTCGTGACTACTTTTTGCAGGAAAACTTTTGAAAAAAAATTCCGTTTTATTAAGCGTAAAATTACTAACTTCATATAAAGTAATTGTATAAAAAGTATTATTTTTTGCGATTGTGACAAGTATTCATAAGAAAAAATGTACACAAATGCATGTTTTGCAGATTTGAGATTATATTACTACGGGGTTGTTTTGCATGTTATTGCCATGACTCGTTTGGTTTACTGGTAGGCTATATTTACTTTTTTATTAACTTAGGCACACTTTACTGTACTATATTGCATAATGTACTTGCTTTATGCAATAAAGGCAAGTATTAAACAAATACAACCAGGGTACACAATTTTCAAAAATGAAATAAAAGTGGCATGATATTTGCATGTATAAAGAATTTTGTAAAGTTTTTTGTCCTATTTTTTTAACGTGTTAAAAGGTTTTTTTTCGATTTTTATCAAGGAAACGACCCGCGGGACTAACACACCTGCACAAAAGACAAAGATGTGGATAGTACTAGCAAATGCACGGTAAAAACAAACATATGAGAGTAAGGAGCATAAAATTCGCCTCCTGTATCTTGCTTAACAAGCACCTGGCGGCGCATAGTGTATGCAAGGTGCAAAAATTAACTTTATGCCTAGTTATTCATATGCAGAACGCAAAACAAATATGCTATTATAACGCAACAACATATTTATATATTTTCACCGATAGTTTCTTGGTGCTTAAATTAGTAGCCTTACTACAAATATTTATACTTTTTGACTATAAGAGATATTTTGTTCACAATTTACTACCACAGTCTTACTGATCAAAAAAAGTGAAAAAATTAATTAAATTCAATCATGATCAAAAAATTAAGAAAATATTGATTTCGATAGATTTTGATCAAAAAATTAAGAAAATATTAATTTTGATTATTTTTAATCAAAAAAAAGAGCTTGCAAAATATTACGAAAATAACCATACCATGAAATCGTAAAATAATCATATCACAACCCAAAGCGGATCCCCAGGCGGCTCAGTACACGAATTATCGCAAGCGCCTCAAAATAACCGAAACCATCATAATTAGAAAGATCATAGGTAGCAAACTTAGGTGTGCTTTATGTACCCTGACGGTGCCTGGCTTATTAAAGCTGCCTAATTGAAGCAAAGGAGACTTTAGTCTTATTTAGTATTCCGTTGGAGATTTTTAAAGTCGTAGGTATGGCATATCTGGGCAAACAATGGCACTGCCTAATCCACGAGAATACCCTTAATGACAAGGTATTCGACCCGAACGCCTATCCCAGTATAACTGTCCCCCCTGAGTGAGAAAGCAGATGCAGAGCGAGCGAACAAGTCTAGTAAGACTAACCGCGTAGTACCGACAGTCGAAGTCACGCGTTTGACAGAGAGGTCTAAAAGGCCTCTATAACTTGGCATGGAGGGCAATCTGCAGGACATAGCCGACCAACATATATTGGAAACATCCTCTTGGCCCGAACAACCAGGTTTGAGTCGTATATGATATAAGAAAGGAGAGACGCGGAGAAAGTGATAACTCGGTAATACTTTAAAAGGATACTAAAACCTAAATTTTACTAAGTTTTTCTCTATGCCAATATAAAAAAAAAACACCACACTGAGACCCGGTAAACTTATGAACATTGCCTTTAACAATTGCTACCTCACTGCAGTGGCGTAGCCAGG
>JAQFYM010000639.1:0-55000 GCA_034694785.1 Agrenia bidenticulata | reverse complement strand
CATAAATTGGCTTAGAAGCTTGAAATTTTTTATAAACCTGGCTCGGGCTATATGAAGTTGCACCTGTGAGTTTTTTACATTGTGAATATGGTGGTAGTAGCATTGTGAGCTTTAAAATGCATGACTCTCTTTTAGTATATCTGTAGTCATATTGTGTTTAAATGGACGTATATCTTGTGTGACGTTCCACTATGCCCAAGAAAGTACAAAGTACAAGGCGATGATACTCCTTCACACAAAGTGAAAAGAAGGAAAGCTAAGAAGTCTGCTGAACTCTAAAGCTTGAAGTGTATGACAGAATCTCGTGCGAAAATGACAAATTACAAAATCGATAACCAGCCACCATTATTTTGTTTCTTTTGGTGCCTTTCTCTAACGGGATTGGGGTTTCCAACTGGGAGATCTTAGATTAATATTGGTCGCTGTCCTCATTCATATGACTCACCACTATATAGAATGTTGGGCTAAACCACTGAAGGAAATCTCAAGGTCCCGTAGTCAAAGATTATATTTGGGGACTCGGAATATTTTCTGAGGGATAAATCTTCCGTGGCTCTTCAAAGAAAAATTCTAACCAAATGATTTTTGTAATAATGAACTGTTTACACTTCTCTGTCTTACATTTGCAACCTTTGACTATTTTCAGGCATCAGGGAGGTCAAGTTACTTTCTTAATTACTCTAGCTGCAAGATCATAATTCATTTTCAAACTTTTTAGAATTACATTGTCGTCTGGAGACACTCCGAGTTGATGGTTGTGTTAGCAATAATATTGGAACTGAAAATTGAAATTTCATCTCGGGCTTTCAACAGCTTATTTTTTAAGGTTCTGTGAGTTCATACGCAGCTAGAAATTTACAAAATAATCTTTCATCCATCATCAAAAACATGGTGAGCTGAGACTTGGTAATCTGAGCCAAGAAGATTTGTAAGAGATCCAAAAGTTATAGTCTTTTCTTTCGTCTTACAATCTCAAATTACAATCAACATTCTTGCTGTCATGACTTTTTTGTGGAAAATGAAAACTGACAAGTAGGCGAACCCAATAAACTGAGAACTGATTGGTCACAAGCCATTTCATATTTGGATCTGAGCCAAGAAAATCTTTGAGAAGAAAGACAGTGGCAAGTCTATCAGCCTTCGTTTAAAAAATTGCATGATTGGTGTGGTGCAATGAATGAGATACGAACGTGCCAAAAAGTAGTCGTTACTTTACTAGCAACAGTAAGATAGTTCTCCTCACCCCATAACATTGACAGCTAAAAATGTTCGATTCCTAGGAATTTATTAGCAATAAAAATTGAGCCAATTTTTTTGGTCCATTTCAACAGTGGCTGGGGTGTTTTAATTTTTTTTTGTGTTTTTGTTTAGTGGGAGAAATTGTTTGCTTTGAAGTAGAAACACAATTATACTAGTGCACACTTGTTCGGAATAGTCATTCACTATTTGAATTATTTTCGGAACGTATGGAGAAATTTAGAAAAAATTCCTCATTTATACAAATCAGTATTTTCGTATTTTTATTGGCTATATCATATCACAGTGTCATCCTGATTTAAAAAACTCACGGTTACAACTTGAAATAACTAAAGCCATCATCATTTCTTCGTTATAATGATTCCCGTCTAAAAATTGGCTTAAAATACACTACATGTAAATCAACATTTTATAATCTTTCTGCATTTTTATTTCACATTTAAACTTTTGTTGGTCGTCTGATCTTTGAACATCTTCGAACTCTATCTGTCCAACATTTCATGTACGATTGCTAGTTTAGTCAAGATAAGGATATGGATCCTTTTGGTTATCTTGCTTTCTCTGCAATCGCCTTTTGAAATTTTTTTGAATTCTTCCGAAACTGGAAAGTGCAAATGTCATTGGACTTTTTATTCGTAGTAAATTCTTATGCTCATCTCATAGTTTATTTTAGGTGCTCCTTTTACCCTCTACTGACTTTGTTACTCTCTGCTCAGAAGTCAGAGGCTAGAGCCTCTTAGATTTCAGGTATATAAATGATCGAAATCAAAGTATGTGATATAGTTGTGAGTTTGTAGCATGGCAACTACTCCTGCAGAACTGCCTTGAACGAATGTAATAAAGCGATGACTTCTTCCGAATGTTTCTGCTACGATTGAATGGTGCGATATGGAAAAAGTACGCATTTCAACTCACAGCTCCTCGTAAATTATTCAATCCACGTTGTCCGGTCGATATAAAGACTTTTGTCTCTCATGAATCATGATCTATCGATGAATCCATCCATGGAATTAGGGAATCATAAATTTTTTTAAGAGTTAGGCTTCATTTCACCCTTGTCAGTTTCTTACTAGCAAGAACTATTTATTAAGCTCTTAGTCAAGAGTTCCCGGCATGGAGCATCACGCAACTTTATAGGCTTTAGAAATTTTTATACTCAGGATGTGCTTCTATCTAGAATGTGACTTTATTGTTATCCTGATATAATTTTTGAAAGTTATTGCTGCTTTTCTATATTATGTGTTTAAGAGGCATTGGCATAGAACTTGAAACCCTTCTAATACATACATACAAGAGGCATTACAGGCGACAAATGATACCAAATGAACTTTCTATTGGGATTTTGGGGCTTTTGAATAGAGAGTATAACAAATATTAGCTTAAATACGTCTTCTCTTTCCTGTGTAAGCCTTTGAAATTATTCGGTGTATTTCAGTTTAATGGGATCGAAATTGTTAGTCTAAACGATGCAAGTCAGCAGTCATGAGCATGTACTTAATTCTTACCGGAAAGAGCCCTGCTGCGCTAAAGAAATATTACATTTGATCCTTTGGTATATAAGAATCAAACAAGGAGAAAGTATATAAGTTAAGTGCCCGGCTCGAGCTTGAATTTCCTAGACGTTTTGATTGTTCGTGTTTTGGAAGTGCCTTACTGGAAACATAGATATTTGTCTGTCGAAAGTACAGAGAAAAGTTAGACTATAGACCTCTCTGTAAAAACGGAAATAGCCCCCTCACTTCTCAGTGTCCTATGTCTGTGTTAGGTTGATTACGGTTCGTCGGTCTGTGGTAAACAGGAAACGAGAGACAGTGTTGGACAATGAATGAGAAAACCTGGGCTGGTTGACACTTCTGTCAGATTTCCCTGAACGGAAGACCTTAAAAGGCTCCCAGTTCCAAGCTATATAAATCCCCCTGTTTATTTTCTTTATGGCTATTATCAGTCTCCTTACAGAACTCGTGTTCTTGTTCCGAACCCTATCCTGCTTCTCAAGTAATCCAAGCTCTTGCCTCAGCTAAGAAGTTCAATCTTGAGTTAGCTTTGTAACCCAATTCCGATGATTTTTACAAACGGAAACTAGCTTTCGTCTGAATGTGACGCTAAACAGGCTTTTACAAACACAAACATCGTACTGTCCCTAAGCTGCTGCCTCTTTAGAACCCCCATCGCTGTTGGACTGTGATAACTGGCCAATGTACTGAAAATTTGTATTCAATTCAAGTAGGCTAGCTGGAACTGGATATTGGATGGAATCACCAAATCTCTACACCAAAATCTCTCAAGATCTCGTTAAAAAATAATTCTCTTTCGCTGAGGGATGGCATCGAATTTCAAAGAATAAACTGGTTTTAGATTTTAACTGATATTGTTGCATCAGTATAGATCGTTGGTTTTGAATTATTTATTAACTCTCGATTGTGTTGACGCAAAGTCAAAGTCTTAACTGCGCTTTGGGATTGAAGTTCCTCGTCAACTATAAACTATTGAAAGCTTTATTCAAACTTTTATGATCGATTTAATTTAATTTATTTGGAACTTCAAAATTATTTATTCTTTTTTAGTAACTTCTTTTTGCCCCTGTAACCTTTTTCAAAATCCAGATTAATCGGTTTTGTACGCTAGACGACAGAAATCTAACTCATACTCGCCTCTATCATATTCTGCTAAAATAAGAAGCGTCTTTGTTGATAATGTCGAATTTTACCTCAACGTTTCGAATTACGTTGGATGAAGCAGTCAAAGCTTCTTATATTTGTGAGCATCGAGAATCCTTTCAAATCGCTTACCTGTACAGTTTTCTCCTTTCGGATGATAAAGGTATTACTCTAATGAACTCTTTCATAACTGGTGTTGCTTTGTACCATACATTAATTTGATGCTCTTCCAAGAAAGAGAACCGTAATAAATTAGAAAGGTTTGGAATTGAGAAATAAGGACTGGCACTAGCCTTTGATAAGATCAAGGGAACTCACTGAATTCATTAACTAGGAATAAAGGTATGGCAACATTTAAGAATCAAAGAATAAGGTCACGCACTGTCACATCTTCAAAGAGTTGGCCTGGCTTTATTTTCGAGTCCCATCTATATAAAGCTCTCTAATGAAATGTTGCGGATCCAAAACCTAATCTCAAGGGCTTTAAGAAGGAGATTTATTTTTGATAAAAGCTAGATGGATAAAGTAAAATCATTTGGTCGTTTCAGATTTGCTCTTGTTTATTGAACATTTGATTGACACGAGAACCTAGGAGGGAAATATTTTTACAAAGTTGAAACATAAAGTTTCAAACTGGGAACAAAACTCTGTCAAGATTGTCTGAAAAAACTGAATATTATAGCAGTTACACACATAAATCCATCTACAGCTAATACTACACACCCGGCACCCATGCTCCACAAATTGAAAATACCTTAAAGGTGGAGCTTTGAAACAAACAAGGCGAAATTTTTTCATGAAATATTAAAACAAAAAAAGGGGGGGGGGATATTAACATCCTCTAAATACTCCCAGTAGTGAAATTTGAAAAATTACAGAAAAAAACAAGGACTCGTCAGGTTCACTTGACACCCGGGTTTCCTTGCATTGAGACAGACTGCTTGTTTAAACAAATCCTTGTAGGAGAATAACATTTCCATTGGATTCTAACCGCTATAGGACTGAATCATCAAATGGCATCAATTCTCATGAAAAAATAGAGGAAATGTTCTCCCTCAAGATCATTGCATATGAATCAGTCGAGGCGTTACAGAATGCCCACGAAGGGGTGAAAAGTCTCCAATGGATTTTCATTCAGTTTTGCGTTGTGGTTGCCATTTACCGATGATGCGTCATGTATCGTCTTGCATTGGCTTTTTTACATTTATTTTATGACGGGCTTAGATTATATCCCAGAGTATTGAAAAGGGTTCAATCCACGCTCGTGATTGTACTCTATATGTACGACATTAGAGTATTATTCAGACCGATTCAAAATCTGCCCATCCCTGTGTCTTCCATTACCCCATCCGACTTCTTGGGGGAAAGCTCCAAAAACTTTATTTACCTATAGGTAAACCACAAATCTCCGATACAAAAGTTTTTCCTCTCCCCAAACCAGGAAAGATTTCCATTTCGATGAAGGAAGACGGGTTGAGCAGCTGGGATAACTTTTATTTTAGTTGTTCTAACTCTATTTTCTTTGAATAGCTTATTATGCCAATGCCTGATCATGTTTTGTGTTTTAACTTCTTAACTTGTTCCTCTTAGCTTCGAGTTCCCTTTGATCTCCAATTACTCCCTAAAGCTTTCGTGAACAAGGGCTGGAGATAAACTAAGTCAATAATTTCGGAATAAACAAGGTGATGAAAGAAAAGTAGCTAACTTAATTTATTTTTTCCCCAGCCCAGATCTAGTTGGAACTGGCGCCGAACAAGGGGATTCTCTTAGGATGCAAGAATTGAGAAATTTCTTGGAGTTCATGCCAAAATCGAATAAGTACTAAAATCAGCCCAACGTCACCAGCTTGATGGGGCTTGTAGTACATTTCATTATCTATGGGTTAATCAAGTTGGATCACTTCTTTTTGATCGTGCATGAGCATCGCCTTTTTCAAGGCGTGAACAACAAGTAACCGCTGGGATTCAAGCTTTTTTCAACTTTTCTCCCTCTTAAGGCCAGGAATCGTCCACCCACACTTGACTGCTGGACAGTTGCAAGATAGATTAGTTGCGTAGGTAGTAGACCGAGACGTTTGAATTTCTTGTAGTATCTGACTCAATTCGATTCGCCAAATCGGGGAAAGTTGGCACTCACTCCTGGACAAACTAAAGTGCCTGGAGAGGGTTGGAAGTGTTTGATAGTTTCTAGGGCAGTTGCCAATTGATGCCCTAGTTTAGAATGTGGGTATTAACTATAGTACACGATCCGAGGAACTATATAGCTGACATGGAATGCTACCATGCTGGAGGAATTTTAGGCTTAATAAATTGATTTTAACATGACCAAATGTCTTTAGATGTGTTGTGCTATAGTAAACTAGATATACTTATGGCATAAAACTGTATGAAAATAAATCTTGACTGTGACATTACCTAAAAGAACCACAATGAGATGGAATCCTTACTTAGTAAATTGGGTTTATAAATTCAGAATCACTATTGTTTTTTACCATAAATTGATCCTCGTTGTTATATTTATGCATTCGTTTTTATTACGTTTTTACTTCCGTCGGATTCACAAAAATAAAGAACTATTGGCAATTGAAGAGTAGGCGGAAAATAAATAAGAGCATTTTCCAGAATTGTTACACATCTGTCAAAAGTTCAAGTTCAGACCGTTCTATGATCTGACTATAATATTAAATGTAAATGTGAATATATTGGACATCTCAAGTCCAATATATAGGCAGTGGCTCTAGAACCTTGAAATATCATAAGGCAGCAGAAACTACTTAAAATTCTGCAGTAAATCCGTTTTTTAAATAAAGAGAAACACCCACGCTAAAACTATCCATATAACTAATTAATTTCTAGTGACAAGAATTTGCATACTTGTGCAAGATAAAGATAAATATTCATGGTAAGTTTTGACAAAGAGGCCGACTGTATTGAAATGAACAAGACTGGTCCTCAAGCTTTCCAGTAACACCGTTGATAAGGACACAATTTTGTGCCAAGTATCCATCCGGTTGGCCAGGAAGCCATTTTGAACCACGGTGCAACTGCCGCCCAGTACTTAACCACCGAAATGTACCTTCCTTCATTAAATCAGTAGCTGCAACCCAAAGGTGATTCTTATCTAAAATCAAGATCATGGAGAAAATTGTTTTATTTAATTTGTAATATTGTAATTATAAGGCGAGTTCAATCTTACATGGACATTTTAGCACATAGTTTTCAATCACATATGCCTCTTCCTCATTTTCTATCACTACCAAACTCATGCCCAGGTTATGGCAGTACTCTAATGATTCGAACCAGTTCAGCTTAAAAAAAGTGTTTCGACAGTTTTAAGATGTGTACTTTGTTACTAGGAGCTGTTTCTTATGGATAATTTTTCAAATGTTAAATATTATTACTTCTTTACTCCCCGTGTAGAAATTTTTCAGCCCAAATTTCCCAACAATTTGAATGCACGGTGTAGCTCGTACACCTATGGTGGAATTTATTTATCAAGTCAATATTTTATTTAGAGAAATTCTTCTTATGCGGGCTTACCAAATCCCAAGATTGTGATGGAACATATGAAAAAAACTATAAACTGTTTCATGACTATTGAGTCAAAGAATTTAATTTTCTCAATTCAGCCGTCAGAAATGAAAGCTTTGATGGAGTTAATCCGAATATTGGAATTGGAGACTAGACTCTAGGATTAAGAAAAAACGCAGATGTCAGGCCGCGGAGAAGCAAATGCATATTTAGCTCAAAGTTGTTTTCTAGAAACTTTTCGCCCAATTAGATTCACAATTTGTCAGGTCGAGGGAGCAAATAGAGTCGTCGTCTGCAAGTCTATAATTAGTTTTCTAAACAAACCAAATTTATCTTCATGAACATGTGGTAAACAGAAGCAATCAATCAAGTGGAGTCCTTGGGGTAAATTGGTCATCTCCAAGCAAACGCTCAACTAAATCCAAACACTTCTCAATTCCCAAACCTAATTCAGTCTTACGAGGCTGGAGTTAGAATGAAACTGAAAGCTTCCATCCCACAACTCTTTAAAGTCTATAACCTAAAATTCAAACCGATTTAGTCAGATCCTAAAAGGTTATTTAGCAAAACTTATCGGTTCTAATTTACTAGAGCAAATTGAAAAATTCAAACAGCTCACTATTTTTAGTCAATTTCTTAAGTACTGATATTTTTTTTAATTATTAAGCTTTGTATGAGTGTTTATTATCGGAAAATCAAGAATAATTATTATCTTTTGAAACTAAAGTTACAAATAATAAAAATACATTGGTGGGTAAAATTTTTGAGAAAGTTTAGGTGGATATTAGCTTTGAGACCAATAAAATTTAAAATTGATAAAAACCGAACAAATTTATAATATTATTTACAATTAACAAATATTATTTAAACTTGTTATTCTCCAATAGGATTTTTGAATCAAAACATAAATTATTTATTAGTTCACACACAAAAGTTGTTGAAACCAAGTATACTAAACTATTAAAAACCTGATTGGTTGCATTCGAATAAGATATTACGGATAATTAGGGTAGTATATGGCTATGATATTTAAATGTCTAGTTTCAATCTAAGGTTTTTCTATTACTTTTCCTGAACTGTTGTGTCTGAATAGATTTCCCCAAGCCAAAACTTAAGGTTAGTCAGCAGAAAATAAAGTTTTAGCAGCACTTACAGAAACCTCTTTTTTATATTTATATAATACAAAGCTTCTTTTGAAAGCTTGAGCGATGCAAGTTCAAGTTTATATCTATCTTTGAGTTGGCTTTTCTGTTTTTGATATTTTTTATATAGATCCTCCCCACCCGGCACCCACACAGTTTATGTTCTGATGTTTTCGTTCGTGCAAGGGAAAACTATTAAAGAAGTCAGTTAGTCCAGGAATGACTTTCTCTGCAGAAGATTTAGTATCATGAACTTGACTTTTAGATTAGATTTAAGTTCTTGCTCTGCTGTGTAATTTTATTGCTCTACGTACCCTACCTAGTTTATTTAACACTGCTGAAGTCCTTCTACCGTCATTACGGAAACATTAAAGTTTCGTCAGTTCAGCATAATTTGATTTGGAAAATGTCTTTAAAACAAACTAAGAGTTTGCCTTCTCTACAAAGTTTTTTTAAAACTTTGACATGATTTCATGAATAAATTAAATGTCTACTTTAGTGCAATAATAATTTTTCAAATGAGCTGTCAACTTTTTGTCTTGAAATCATTAGTGGAGAAAACCTAAAATGTTTTTATTTGAAATTAATTTAATCTATTTTAAAAAAAATTCTCTTAGTAAATTTACTCTACCTACCGACTCATTGGCCATTCGTATTTCTCACTTGAGAAATATAGCCCTGAGCGTGTAATCAATACTTTCAATACTATATCCTCAAAATCTCTGTCACTGAAGAAATTGAGTTTGAATTGTATAAAAGAATCAGACAGCAAAATGGCTAATGAATCTATCCAATTCATCTTTTAAAGTTTGGCTTCTTATTGAACTAAAAGAAGCAGCTTTCTCTACAAAACATGTTTACAGAAGAAGAACTTTGAAGGATGATTGTCCTAAACTCAAAACAACGCAGCCTTGAACAAAAATAAATAATCATCGGCTCCAGACCTCTTGAACATGATTTAACTCAAATACATAGCTAAAATTGTCGGCAATCAACAACAGCCATTTTAGCAATCTCCAAATGGCAATGCTACTAAATGAAAACCAGTCTCTTTTTCATTATCCTTTGGCTTGTTCAAAGAAAGCCATCATTGCCAATCAGGAGGGAGGATCACACAAACGAGTTAAGTTTGCCTTCTGACAAGGAATAAATTGAGTGAGAGTAAGTTGAGTTTACAAAGTTTGTTGGTGTCGCTTTTAGCGAGCTAATCACAGCATTTTGATTTCCACTCCCCCCGTGTCTTGTAAACAGTTTTAGGCGTCTTCCGAATTCTCTAAAAGGGAACCGATGTCACGATTCCCCTCCAGCCTATCAACTAAACCAAGTGACAAACTTGGTCTCGCAGAAATGCACCAAGGGTTTAAGGCTTAAACTCTCTCTCAAAGTGTCCACAGTAAGCCAAAGCCAACTTAACTTCATCTCCCAAATCCTCTTTCACTTGATACCGAAATTTCGTAAGATATTATAACTCGGGTATGCTACAAAGAGACAACCACTGACGACCGCGAGGGGAAGAATCTTAAATTCTTTTTGCGTACAAGGTGAAGATGCACTGTTCAGATTGCCACCTCCTGATTAAACACTTTGTAAATAAAGACATGAAACCCAAAAACTTTTCGTCGAGGCTCTGCTGCAGCCAAAAATACCTTATACCGTAAAGTCATTGTTAGAGACAAACCATCTGAAACTATTTTCAGGACTTAGATTTCAGATAGTTAAAAGTTTTTAAATTTAGGCAGTAAAAACTTTATCTCTATCCTTGATAATCTTACTCTTTCATATTCGTTAGTTATAGTGTCTGCAGTGCTTCTATATATTTCTAGCAATGTGTATTGTGCATGCACTAAAAAAACTTGAAATAATAATTACAATCTCGTCTAAATGTAACAACAAATGTGATTCTAAAAACTATCTTCAACCATTTATTTGTAAATTCTGTAACCTGTAAACTGCAGAAGACCTGGCGGAGACTTTTATACTCTTAAATTGACTGAATTCTAATTATACTCTTCGACACTCTGGATCTGTACCTCTTTCTTAAAAAAAAGCTGTAATATGGTCTGTTTCCCTGAATAAATAATAATAATAATAATAATAATAAGAAGCCACTTTGCATTCAAGTTATAAAAGTCTATTTCATTCTTTTAAAGTTTGCTGCCCCTTGCTTACAGAAAAACTACTTTATTACGAATTCCTACGTCAACTTGAGAAAGAAGCTCACGCATTGTTTTACCTGTGGAATTCGAATTAATTCACAAGTCATTGCCATGTCATGTGTACGTTGGCTTCCAGTAATAATATAATTCTCTAGGTTCAAGGTATGTTTGTTAACAATGTGAATAGGCACCCCTTCTGAACATTTCAGTTAAGTATTTCTCCACTCAAAGTCGTGGGGAACCATTACTTTCTTCACTCTATTTTAACTTTTCCATTGCTACATTGTTGTAACTTGAAGTAAGAGTAAGAGTAAATTGGATTTATTACACTGTTGACTGTAATATTTATCAATGAAATCTCTGATCAGCATTTCAGGTTGGAATATGTTTTCACCTGTACCATGTACTCTATTTTATATTTTGCGGGTTTGAGATTCATACACAGTGTAAATTGTACAAGTCAATGTTTATTTTTGGACTTGGTTGATTGTGAAATCTATTTTGTTAAGATTATAGGTCCTAGATGCATCCATCCATTAAGAAACGTTTCTAACACACTTAGATTTCGAAAACAAGAATTCCATGAGAGTAATTTGAATTCAATGGGATGTCCATATACAGTTCTTCCAAGGCTGTCCGAGTGAGTGTCACAAGATCACTGACCATGGGTGAAAGCGACGTTTCGCTGCTTGAAATGACATGGAACTGACAGATAGAGAAAGCGTATACTGTCTACCAGAATCCGGAGGGGAAGTCAGTTACAATGACACTCGACATTGAAAGTTTGAAGTTTGAAAGACAATGATTGCACCTGAGTTAAACATGCGTAAAAATTGGGAAGGAATTTGCACTTTGTTTGTTCCGTAGGAAATTGAAATCCTAGAAGACGGAAACTATTCAAGTGGAAAAGAAGGGAGGAATGGATTTGAGGAATAGACTGGAGATCTTGGTGCACACCTCGTATCACAAATTCTAAGAAACCTAAGTTACCTAAGTGGTGACGGGGGTGAAAGTGAATCTGAAGGGTGGCCTGGCATGTGAACAACGAGATGGAAATACTTAAGAAGATTCACCCAGCTGTCTCCCCTTTGGTAATGGTAGTAAAGTTTCTCTAGGTTTAATGTGAATTCATGTTTACATTCAAGACTCGGCATTCAATGTGATGCAACACTCAACGACTCAAACATTCCCCATAATACAAAGAGTTATTGCGTTGACAGTACCAACGGGCTTGTCGCAACTCGAGACCGAAAAAAACTGCCTCAAATGCAAATACTGTGACAGAAGTACAAGGTTTAAAGGACAAGTTATCGTACGCTGCATTTCCTTATCTACTGGTCTTAGCTCAGAATTACTCAAGCAGTCCGTCCCACTTCCTATTCATTCGAATAAAATATTCAGAACGCTTAGGGCCATACATTTAAAATCTTTTCACAGGCATGGACTCTCATGTGTTTCTCCACCGGCCCTTGCCTTCTTAAATGGAAACTGTGTAAAATACAGAGATGTTTCAAATTCGTCCACTATTTTTATTTTATTCACAAAATATTCAAGCATGCTTAACAATAAGTTATATTGCACATATATTCATCTGCTAAGGCCTTACTTATTTTACAAGCTCTCAGAATTTATACAAGTCCGATTCTTAATAATATTCCAGTCTGGGGAGGGATAGTTGAGACTAACAATAAAATGTGAGAAGAAAGGAAAAGTAGTTTGAGCAAAGAGAGAAGATACTTAAGAATGCAAGTCAGCATGGCCCTTAGAATCTTTTATTCGGATCTTGGAGGAGTTCGATCTAAGATGCAGAGGGTTTCACCCGTGAATCTTGAAGCTGATATTAGAAACGGTACTGGGGGATCCTCACCGTAGATCCCTGCAACCGTATTTCCACAACTCACTACTTACAAACTCTACGAGGCGGTGACCGTTTACAATGCAGCATCAGAGGAGAATAGCGAACAGAATCCACAAGCGAAACTAAAATTCATTTCTCAAGCCAGTCATCATCCCTAGCAAAGAACAAGATGAAAATTTTATAGCATATCTTCCTCTAAATAGCATAACTGAACTTTTAACTTTGCTAACTGCTTCCTTCTATGTACCGGAGTGAACGGAGAGAACCAGGTAGGAAGTTATGATGTTTCCGTTCCATAGACTCAAGAATGGGGAACGAGAGTAGAAAATAATCAAATGAACGGTTATTCCTTGTGGGATTGGGAGCTTAATTTGTACTATGGCCAATTTAAGGCACGATGTAGAGTCAACTTGAATTCGTTATCAGTATAACTTCGACTAGATCAAATTGAAATCGTTAACTTGTCGTAAAGCAACCCATCCGGGTCTTGACATAAATTTCAAACTTCAAAGAGTAAAACGTTTGACCTTACAGATACAATTTGAGTCGTGTATTGTTAGCTTGAAAATGCTCCATAATTTCACATTCTGTCTAGTTTTTATCAGTTCTGCTACCACACAATTTTCACCAAGTGTTTCGTTCATGAAATAAACACGAAGGTAGCTATTCCTAAACAGTTTTTTATGAAAATCAAATCAAAAGTTAGATAATAAAGCTTTAAAATGTATGGGACAAGCAGGAGATTGATCATACAACATAGTTTTTTAAATTACAGAGAAAATTATAACTTAACTTTCACAAAATACCTTTGAATACTCTGCCTTACATGGCTATGTAGTAAGACACTCAAATCCAAGCCGTAGGACATATAATGAACGTCTACAATCATGTCTTTCGAGATTCTCGAGTCTTGAAAAGGGCTATGATTGGTGCAGTGAAACTCAAATATCATATGCGAAAGGGGAAAAGGCCAAGTTTTAGAAATTAAGGAACACGAGGAACAGCAAGATAGTTTTTTTCAGCAAAAAGGGGAAACTTATAGGTACACACAATTCTTTTTATTTTTTGGCTGACAGGATCTAAGACCTTTGGATGTTGAATTGTATACATCGTACAACTTGTAATTCCAAGGTTCTGAAAAGGATCACCGCTTTTTCCCTTGTAACAAGAACTTTGTGCACGTAATATCTGTGCAGGTAGTAGTTGGAAACGTCTCTCAAGCTACATATAATATAGAGCCTTCAGTCTCCAAGTCTTGACTCGTCTCTTTAGTATTTCCTTCGCGTCTTATTCTTATATTTTCTTTATTCTTTCTCTTTCAACATGAAATTCAGTAACTCATAGAATGGAATATAAAATGAGTTGGTATAGTCCTTAGGAAAAAGTAACCATTGGTAGTAAACTTCTTCCCTTGCTTTCCCTTCCTAGTATTACTTTACTTGGCTATTTACATACGTAGAATTGCCCACGAATGCTTGCGAGGGAGAGATTGGTAGATTTTGGGTTCGTTATTTATAATTCTAATCTAATCGTTTCTGGCTTCTAGAATTCTGTGAAGCAGTTTATTATTTTTGATGGAATATTAGACATTGGATTGAATCAAGTAGCTTTGAACGAGCATATAAATTTTGTGAATACAACAGACTCTTTTAATTTAGACAAATCTATAGTTTAGTCTATCTATAGAGTTTATAATCAGAATTGACTCACTAATGTGCTTTAAGATAAATGAGGAGTGTAAAATGTTGTTAGTTTGTGTAAGTTGAGATTTTTATGGATCTTTTATGTTACTTATCTCGGTGCAATTGGCTCCATAAAATCATTTAACTATGTGAATTTATTTTAATTTTATGCGTCACAATGATGCATTAATGCATGGTGATTAGAAAGCTTGGATTTATAAATCCATCTTAGGGTACAATGCTCTTAATTAATAAGATTAAACTTGAATTGATCCAAACACTGTTTATCTGTCAATGAATACATATTATACCACAACTGAAGAATCTATGACAATCTGTAAATCATGAT
This sequence comes from Agrenia bidenticulata, assembly GCA_034694785.1. NCBI lineage: Eukaryota > Metazoa > Arthropoda > Collembola > Entomobryomorpha > Isotomidae > Agrenia > Agrenia bidenticulata. Next base: position 40,369 of record JAQFYM010000639.1, on the reverse strand, counting down.
TTTTGAAATGCATTCAGCAATATTATGCATTTATTTTTTAAATTGAGCAGAAGGCTGATATGGATTTAAAACATAAATAAATAATCTCCAAGAGCCATCCCAAACCATGCATTTGAGTCATCATAGGATTAATTTTTGTAAGTAAAAAGATAATTTATTTTGAAAAGTCCATATGCACCGTTAAATATCCGCAGCTGGTTGATGTGGTGCGGTAAGTTAAAAGTTGAACTTCAAAACCTTTAAAAGTCGGCTTAGAAATTTACCAACTTTTTCCCCACCATTCACTCATTGAGTTCATGAGTGAATATGAAACCTTTGTTTTGCTAATGAAGTCTACTATTAATGACAATGCACTAAAAGGGGGATTCGTGCCATTAATAAATTCCAAACTATGCTTTTACTCAACAAGTCCGACAGATTTTCATCCATTGTTAAGAGCCATGTCCAAGGATTGTATTTCAAATAAAAATGCTCTGATCTGCGTGCGTCCCTCCTCCAAAGAGATTTAATATTTTGAATCATTGTTTGGCAGATAAAAATGAGGGTGTTACGTGAGTTCACGTTCCGTTTTTGTTTATGTTCCATATCCATCCCATTTTTTGAATTTTGAATGCCGAGTGTGTAAGCCATCAGAGCATGGACGGAGGAGGCATAACCAGTCAAAGGGTTGCATCAAATGTCGTTCATCTGTCTGGTTGAAATAGAATCCCTGCTCCTTGTAAAGAAACATGCTTCAAGGAAGACAAATCTCTGGCTTCTCAAGGCAATGCTGGATCACAAAGCAAATGCATTTTTTCCATCTCTCCATGTGTGACTCCAGAAGGTCCGGGGCTCAAGTCAAAATTGTTAAAATGACTTTTTGAGAACGGAAGCACATGACACCTTGGCCCTCAGGAGTTTTTCTACTCTCGAACCTCATCAACTAAATGCGTGGCAATATGAGTGGCAATATGCGTAACGCAAATACTCCATCAGACGAAGCACATGTCGGAGGCTGGAAATTGTTTGAATACAAATTTCCCTTCCGTTGTCATGTAGCACTTCCTTTCTTGGCATCTTTTACCTCCATTTCCAAGCTCTATCCAGTACATACCTCATATCATATCCATTTCCTTGAGCTAGTGTCAATTCAACTGCCTATAACAATCGGTAGCAAATGCTGTGGTTTTTTCATTCGACCCATCCTGCTTTGTTACTCCTAGATTCTTCTTTCATCAAATTATCCAGCCGTCTCCTAAACCACAAAATTTAACACGAGTCAAGTAGTTTTTTTCAAGGGCTTCTGGTCCACCTTTTCAAGCACAATCATTAGTACTGCACTGATGGACTGGGCTGGCTTTTGGTACTGAAGCCCACTGGCTAGTGCTTCCACAGTACTTGGACAATTATAAAGTTTCACAACTGAGTGATCATAAGTATACAAATCTGGATTGAACTTACAATTGTTATTTTTATTAGTCACAAGCTCCTGCACCTGTTAGTTAGTGCGTACATTAGAGACTCGTACACAATCCTATTTCCGTTCAACTCAAAATAAGCTATTATAGATTTTAAGTGAAAGTAGCGAATTTCTAATTTCACGCAACAGTGGGTGAAAACCTTGGATTTTAGCCTCTTCAAAATCGGAAAGAGATTAGGATTATTAGCAAGTGACGTAGTAAAAGGAATGAGGTTGTCCTTATCATTTTTATATTTCCTGTCCAGAGGGTTTCTCCCAATGCCATGACTAATCCACTATACGGTTCAGAGAGAGAGAGAGGGAACGAGAGAGAGTCAGTTCCGAATATATATATATAAATATATTTGATCATTATTGTTTAATTTCCTAACATGTCAAAATAGATTCGCTCCTGCTGTTTCTTGAGGTAACAATTCTGTACCATGGCGGCTAGTATCTAGTTCAGTAATAGGCTATAATAATATACTAGGATAGCATATTTCGGACTCGACTGCCGGTGGTACGTGCAGTTGGAGAGGGTAATCTCCTGCTGAGATGCTTTAATATACAATAAAGTCAAATAAAGGCATTATGGATTTACAACATTTGCTGGAGCGTCCGGGGTCCCAAGAATGAACTGGTTTCTAAAAATCATGGTCAGGCATGAGAATAGCTGTAGTGGAATAAATATTGTTTGATTCTAGTGGACAGAATTTAATAGCTTTGATAAAATAAGGGCCATTTTACCGCGAACAATATGTTCTAAAAAGCCTTCGTTAGCTATTTTTGTTTTTTACAGTAAAGGCTGTGATTTCCTGGAAAAATTTATAAGGAGGAAGAAACACATGAGCAATCATGTTGGAGAAAGAATTAATATTCTACATTATTTTCTCAGCTTCATAATTTTCATACTAACTACTCTTCAGATGTTCAGAAGTGTACCTTTTTCAAAGACATTGATTCATAGTCAGTCATCCCCAGAACACTGCGATGCTCCAAAAGGCAATGTAATTTTTTTTCCAAGATTGAACATACTGGACACGGTTATTATATTTGTATCGGATAATAATTCATAACTCCGTCGTACTTACTCGTGTTATGTTATGAGGAGAAATCTGATACTTTAAAAAGCCATCCAATACTGAAAGGGGTTCACGGAGGAGTTAGCAATTTTTTATACCTATTACATACATATATTGATGATACGTCATATTCTGCTTACTATATTTGATATTACCTACTTCGTATATTATATTCATTTCCACGTCCATACGGACTCACATGGGAATCGCAAGATTTATGAACCGAGATCAAAATATTGGAGCATTAAAGCTATCTAGTCTGATAGGATTAGAAGAAACTATGCATTTCAAATGGGCACTGATATTCTTCAAAGGGGCTATGAATATATGTTTCCACGTATTGTTAAGGTTATGCCTGTGGCTTGCAATCTTTTGCTATATCCTTCAACTCAATAGTCGATAGTCCATAACTAGAGTATTCAGAGAGCTACAGATATTCAACACAGGGACTTAAATCCCACTATCAACTATATAGATTCTGGAACCCTCTTTTCGTCCAATGTAAGGATTCTATAATAGAGGAATACTTACAACTCACGGACCCTTTTTTTCATGGAAAGATAGGACGCTCCGCCGTTACGGCTGAGTAGTCTTGAAATTAGAAAGGGGAGTAACTGCAAGGACATTGTTTTTTTTGAATAACTGTGGGTTACTTGGTATAAAAGTCCAATGGGATGTGAGAATGTGACAGGACAAGAGTCACTAAGTCTTGGATTTGGTGGTGCCGACCATTGGGAAGTTGCATTCAACAATGCCGGAAAAGCAATCAAGGATTGATTTGAGATCTGTCGTTGTGCACTTGGCTTGGCTCTGATTCAAACTTTGGCTGACCCTCCTCCCAGATTGTAATCATTCATTCATTCATTCATTATATCCCTTCAAATTGATGGATTACACGATTCGTCTTGACTTGAAATGAAATGAAATGAACTTTTTCTAAAAGTTTTGCCTGATAACTTTTTTTGCTCTATTCCCAGTAGTGGATGTATGTAACACCCAATTCAGCTTATCCAGTGATTTCTAAATCCCAGTTTTTATCTCGTATCAAACTTGGTGTTGTAATAGAGAGTTATTGAGAAAAAACTCCTTTGCAATTACCTTAACGACATTTAAATTAGAACTTAGACTAGCAAGTAGAACTTAACAAAGTTAAGGTTTACATTTTTTTGTATCTTACCAGCCAGTCAAAACGGGTATCGCTATCCCTTGAATGTGTATTTAATTTTTTTTATTGGGTAAAGTATATATTTGGGGCACTCATAGATTGGGCCATGAGCACCAGGTCAAAATTGGACTAGCAAAATTCTTGACAGTGATTATTTAAATTCTAAAAAAACCCAAAACTATCAGTAAAGTTACTACCCTAAAATATAATATACATATATTTTAAATATAGCAATGGAGTAAGATAATCTAGTGTTTTCTGTATATGCTTATTCAACAATGAACTGAGGGATCAAAACCCACTAGACTGGGGTTAATTAATTTTTAAATATTTAAACATTTCCATCATTTCCTATATCTGTTTTGTTCTACTTGATTTCGCAATTCAAAGAAATTTCATAACCGAAATGAGCAGGAAACCCTAAACATAAGTACTTGGTAAATCCGCAGTAGGTTTAGGGTTGATTGAGCTTTGATCTGTCACTTCCTACAATGCCGTAAGCTTCACAACTAACCCAGTCTATTTAGAAAGGTGTAGCTGCGACAGCGATTTTAAATTCTATAGCAAGCCAAAGACTATGTAGCTGTGTTACACAGTAGCGGAAAAGCTGTTAATTCTTAGGGGAAGTAGGAAATGAAGTGAATCTGGAATGTGGTTTTACATAGTGATACATTATATACAAAGTTCCAGTGTGGTTGGCTTAGTATACTCTGAACTCGAAGTTCCTAGATTGAAGGCAAGTATCAACGGAATGAGAAAATTAGAAAGGCTACAAATGAAAAGGGGATGATATGATTCATTCCCAATCCCTGTAATACTCATGTGGCATCATAAACGGATATGCCAACATAAACACAACCCTCTTACCCTCTTATGTAGTTAGGGAAAGGATACTGAATCATGTCGTGACTATAACTCTCATGGTAAATGTGTGCATCAGCCTCCTGGGATTACACAAGAATTATTCAGAAAATGAAATAACGAATTTCGTCGAACAAATCGCTTTCAAATGTCGATGTAAATGAACGGGGTGCGAAAGAATCTAAACTCTGAATTCTGCCTCATAAAGCCCATTGAGCCTACCAAGCCCCAAAGTGGTGGATTAGAGGGGAAAGTCCCTAAGTCTATGCACTCGTAAGGACAAATGAACTGGGAAACTTTTGGTAGACCTTATCCTTCCTATTTGCATATTTCCAACTCACTGACTTCATTAATGTTAAACTAATCGGAAAATGAAGAAATTGGACTGAGCTATAAGAAGATGAGATAGTTGATAGTTGAGAGTCACACTGTCACGCATATATTTTATATATAAATAGCTGAATACACATCCCAGCATCTCCGTCTTGACTTGGTCTCGACCCTATTGCTCTGTACGTGTGTGCGTGAGGTTTTATTTTATTATTTCACATATTATTGGACATACGGGCATTCCGGCGTTAACCAAGGGACTCTAATGTTTATTACTGAATCTCCCTTGAGCTGATGAATAATCTTACATTATAAATTTGCCCTTCCCAGTCTTTGGAGGGCACATGCCATTTTGCAGTAGTAATTACGAAGACATGGTTTTTTATTATGTATGCAGTCGGCGTGTGTCATAGGGTATTTTACTGTCCGTGCCATCAGCACAAGCTCCAGCATTACTGCATCACGTTTTTAGCTTTATGGTAACAAATCTCGCCTCACTTGGTTACGTGGCCTTATAGCTAGCTATAAGTCATAACAATAATAGATAGAGGGATTTCTTTCCCGAGCCTGGAGAGAGAGAGAGGGTTCGAAATATTCCAAGTTGAGTTAAGGCCCACTAAGCATAGATTGATACGACATATTATTTATTACGAGTGAGCGTAAGTAATAGCCCTGCATAGGATCTATAGCTTGGTTTGATATACAGAACGCAGTGATGGGTTAGGGTTGACAATCTAAATGGCACAGAGGCCGGGAGGATAGGGTGAAACTCGTGTCGGGATCGTGATGGTATGAATGATTGAATGACTGCTTCTGGGGAAAGGATGTGATCTGACCTCCCAAACCAATCAAACTCCCTTGTAGTGAACAAAACTTTGGAACTTTTGTTCTTGTCGTTTAATGAATGGGGAGACATGAAGCAAACCCTAAAGCCTAATAAACATCCTATGTTTTATGTATTGATTCATGTTGAACTCTATGGATGCGGAATACAAAGACCACTGGCCCAAATTTAGCTCACGATCACGAAATCACAATGTTAATTCAGTACATGAATGTATTGGATGATGGAAGTGTGCATTGTTGAATTAGTCAACCTGATGACAGGCTGACACACTTGAATCGTCTCACTGATTTAATCAAGAGCTGATCAAGTCGTAAAGTTAAGCAATGACTTTTTACAAACACTTTTGAAGGACTTTTTGGGTTAAATAAATATGAAAAAAACAATGGTGGGGGTAGACGGAATTAAGCACACAAGGGGTGTACTACTTACTTTTGAAGACTCTACAGGGTTGTTGTAGTAAATATTATATGTTTTCGGGTACTTAAGATTTTGAGTGAATAGGCTTTCAGCTATTATTTATTCTCTAACATTTGTACTAAACACAAAATTCCCTTCCGAAATATATAGGAACTAATAAAAGTAAGATCATAATAAGAATTTTATGACAACAATTCCAATATTTTATTGCGCTTAATGAATTCGACTTGTTGACCAAGGGATCCAGTCATTCAGAATTTCAATTACGAGCCAGTGCACACTTCCTAAATTAGATGCATTGTTCAATTAAAATCAATATGTCATGAGTCAAAATCTAATAAAGGGCCAAGAAAACTGATGATTTTGGTTGCACCAAAACACAAAAGCTGGAATCAAGGGCAGATATGTCTACCTAGGAGCGGAGTCTAAGCGGCTACACAATACAAGTCTAACTATAAGGCTTTAGTAGTGAGGGAACAAATGACAAGATTAAGGGGAGACAGCCACATGCATTGCATAATCTTGTGTGTAAGGCTTCACTATCTACTAAAAATATGTCCCTTGCAAAAAGTCAATGTGAGTGAATAGATTTCCTTGCAGATGATGATGATGAGTCTCCTTATTCAATCCACACGATGCATGGTGAGTCATACAAAGATACGATACTAGAATACATCAGACGAAAATGCAATAGTGGATCCGTCTTTAATAATACACAGTCAAGACTAATACCCTAATACCCCAGCCGTCGTGGCCTTATAGCTATCAAATCGTAAATTGGGGAAAAGGAATCATGCTGCTGTCAGTCCATGCATGTTCTTGTACTCCTGTACTTGACGAGTCCAAATAATTTTAGGCTATGGCTATCCGACTGTGAATCGAATTCACTACAAGTATTAGACTAGAGGAGTCCCAATACTTAATAATAATGTCCCTGGATTTATCTCATCATTATGAAGAAGGGAGAAAACGTAACAACTTTCACAGCAGCAGAATACGCTTGCGATACTAGAGGAGCGAGTGCTGTGGGATGTCCTCTCTCTGTACAGGAGAAAGGAGGATTATTTCCATGAGTCGATAGGGTCTTTAGTGGAAAGCTTCTAAACTTATTCGGCTTAGGACCCATCCATGAAGATTGAAGGGCACACATTTTACATGCATGTACGATAAGATATATATTTTTGCGATGCACACACGGAGAGAAGTTGATACACATGAACTATGAAGGAGCAAGTCATTGAGTCACAAACTAAAGTAAATCCTCACATGAGAATCAGACCGAAATTCACTTGTGGGAGACCATCATGAAGTTGAGGACCCTGTCCAAAACACAATATAATCTCATTCCGTACTCCACGTTCATCGTTCATGATAATTGCTCTCGAGATGGACTTATTTAGACCTTTATTTACAACGTTACTTCTGCACACTCAGGAATATAACAAAAAATAGTCGTTATATATTTACCTATAGGGTACGTACTCTTGTGTGAAGATTATTAAAAGCTGTCAAAGTCCCCTTCCCTCCACCCTACCAACCAGCTCAAGTCACAATTATGCTCAAAAGACAATTCATTTTGGGTTAATTTGTTGTCCCATGAAATTTTGGTAGTGTGGCATTCAATAAACATTTCCAATAGGTCGAGAAATATTCTGACATTTCCTATCCACAATTTTTTTCTATTAAGAGGAGCAGCAAGGATTGGATCGTCTCTCCCTGGATATCATTTCAGTCAAATCTTCTCTGCCCAAAATAACACAAGTGGGAAAAGCTTTTTTATCATTCAACTCAGGCTTTTGAAGCCTTGCACATGTAGCTGAGGCTGCACCTCGTGTATATGGCTCTTGTACGCATTTAGATGGGACTAAGGGAATAGTGTGTGGACTAGGGTGGAAATACTAATATTGGTCGACGTGAACATGTAGCAGAGTAGATTTGATAAAACCCAGGGCGTGGAATATCGGCAGAGAAAGAGAGCTGGAGACAGGAAGAGGCTGATTCCTATTCCAATCTCAAATCAATACCGCATAACGAGATCCATTGTTACCCATTTTACATCTCCGATAACAGCCTTTTCATTAGAGTCCCAGAGAGTTAGAGTACGAGGGTAGACCAGATAGGGCTTTTAGAGTCTAAAACTCAAAAGACTTAGTCCCTCTTTTGACATTACATTTTCGTTTCGATTTCTCTTTGACTCTCATCTTCAAGGGAGGTTAGCACATATTATTATGATTTCAGCTATGGCTTTGGCCTCGCAAAAGGACTTTGGTATCTGATATATTTTTATCTAAGATGTACATAGAACGAAAAGAGATCACATCATTGATTCACGTACATAACCCTTACTTCGCACAAATTCACTCAGCATTTTACACTAGTTCATTCGTATTCATATCGACCCATATCTTTACTTAATGTCTTGGTGGATACAGTCTCGATACTCAGAATCTTTCAAATCCACATTGTTACACTTTTCTGTCTAACATCTCGGTTACATGTCTCAAGATAATTTAACAAGCAATGTGTTTTAAGGTAGAAATATATTTGTTCACAAGAAACCACCTCCGCAACATAAACTCCTACACATCTATACGACATCAAAGATGAACTATCTAGTTTAGTATAAATTCCAAAATTCGCTATTCACTCCAGCCTCCTATCACCGATGAAGAATTGAATCCCGAATTACTAAGTCTGGATTTCTTCCTCTCATAAAGCGGCATACAGTACAGGATTGTAATCATACAATATTGAACATTCAATTTCTCGCTTCCAAATTGATATTGAGGGAGGTCTTAAGTCCCTTTGTCTAGCCCATGAAAGGTAATAAATGAAAGATCCAGACTTGTAAATTCCAACAAAGGTTTAAAATCAAAGCAACGGGAAGGAACCTCGGGCTTCCCTTATGATGTAACTTTTGAGCCCTAAGCAAGGGGATTGCTTTTCATTAATTACCCTTGAATATTTAAACCTCACGGATTTAGGGGGATATGGCAAATGAATTGTGATTGTATTGGACTGGGATAATACTCAAGAAATAGAATCCGGAAAAGTGTGGTTCTATATATCAACTAATGAACCTCCAGATTTCATTTCATTATTTCATTGCCACTGTCTGCAACGGTGAACTGTGAATGTCATTGTCATTTATGTCGTATAGGGGAGAGATATCATTGGCAGCAGGACCGAAACGATAAATCTTTTCGAATTTAAAGAAAATCGAAGCCTTAGAGAAGTCACTTAGTAGCAGCAGTGGTAAGAGGGGGGAATCTTATGTTTCATGGAGAGATGTACAGTTAATGTCAAAGTCACACACATACAATGGTAAAGCCACCCTCGGGTTTATTCAAAATTGACGATCCTATACTATCTTGATCACTAACCCTGCAGTACACAATTTTCTCCTCTCCTGGGAGTTTTTCACAACCATTGACTCTCATTAAAAGGAAATTTTAGATTGAGACTCACATTCTGATTTAAAGATGAAGGGGAATGATTTAAAAATTCATGCATACTTAAACTGTTCGTTGCATAAGGGCCCTGCCACCCCAAGTAATATTATACACAGATTCAGTCAACCTAACTTAGTTGGAACTTGGAATCCGAATATTCCTACGAGACTTTATCCCTGAGAGTCCCCCTCATCAGAGCATCATAGTTATCACGAAAACCGGAACTAAATGTGCTTTTTGCTTCTTTGACTCATTTGTTTTCATCAATCCTTGTGGGATTGGATTGGAGGAGCAAGTTGAGAAAGTTGAGAACATGCAAATCTTAATCGGCAAAGATAAACAAGACTAATAAATTAAGATTGATCCACCAAAGTTAAACTTATTTCAAGTGTTAAGATGTCTCCAACTAGTGAGAGGACGGTAGAGGGATTGAATTTGAATTTCGTCTTCAGTGAAGTGTATGTGCCAGGTTTAGATTTAGCAATAGATGAGCTAAAAGGGGCAATTGAGGCCAAGAGAAGGGCCATATCTCATAGCGGATAATATAAAATATAAGAGTAAATGTACCAAACCTCATTCCAGATTTAAGACCTTTATGTTCCATACATTGCAACATAGTTGAGTCAGTATATGGAGTGTGGATGGGAACTCTGGGATGTAGAGGTATGCAGGGAAAGTAAGTGGGCAGAAAGGGCGATGGCGATACTAAAACACTTAACTGTCACAGTTAGCGTAATAAATCTTAATTTTGGTCTTTATGGCGACAGCCTCCCAATAAATAGCATTGTTTCTATTCAGCAAAGCCCGTCGGCATCTTAAGACCGGAATTCTGCAACACAACCCACAAATGGAATCACTTCTACCTCAGCAACATAGTTCTAAGCATCATCAAGCGTTGTTCATGAAGTGACCAACCAGTGTTGGTAACAATTCTAGCAATCCTTATAACGCGCCAAACTCCTTCTGTCAATAAAGCTTTAACCCGTTATAGGACTTTTTAGCGTTTTTGCGAAAACGGTTTTACCAAAATATCGTATTTTGAATCAGAGCACGATTCAATAAAAGCTCACGACCTTCTCGGAAAGATGTGATTGTTTATTACACTGCCATACCCAATGGAATCATATAATTTACCGTTATTGCTGGCCATAAATTAGTATTGGGCTAAATTCGAACAAAGGAGGTCAGTTTTAGTGACCAAATCAATGTTTCCTGTGATCCGTTTTGTATTTCAGGGACATCAGATTGCAAAATGGTCTGTGTTGTAAAGGAGAACCTATGACAGTCTCTTGCATTAGTTTACTCGGCAGTTCTGGGAAATCCATTTCGATTCCAGGATTTGCTATCATTGTTTGTACTCGTATTACTACTATTTGTAATTCATATTGCAAAACACCGGGTTTCAGTTCCTTCCTTGAGCTTCCCACAGTACTACGAGCCGTAGGTACTTGACAGGCAAAATCCATTTGCATAATGCAGTTTAATAATCCAATAAAGGCTGATGGACTCACAATTAGTCGGAATTCAATTTAGAGCTTAGAGCATGTGTGAATACAAATACATTTGGTTTCTGGTTCTTTTCACCTAGACAAAGGGCTTGAAACCCGGAGCAAATTGGACTAGTGTGTCCGATGTAAAATCAGGTTGAAATCATTCACCAATTCCACTTGCATGTTTATGGCTTCAAGGATCCCTTTTGTTCCAATTTTGTCCCTTTCTCTGTCCCCGCGGGCAGGGCGGAGGACAAAGTGCTGGGATGTCACGCTTATTATTTGCTAACCTAATGACCAACATCAAATGAAATACATCAACTCCCACATATCCAAATGCTTGGTGGCCAGCAGGAGGGGCTGAAACCTATTCCGCTTCACTCATGGATCCTATAAATTACTAGTTGTGTTTAAAAAAAGTTTATTTCTCCCTTTTTCAGTACAAAGCTCCAAAGCTGATTCCCAAAACCTTGAATTACTCTTTCGAAGTTTAGTTTTAGAGAACCAATAATGTTTTGAGGTTTTTATAAAGCACTAATTTTTGTTGAAACTGGAACTGAGTGGTTTTGAAATGACTGAGAAACTTTCCCTTTCATCTGAAACAGTAAAATCCTGCAAAGAAAAACAAAGCTAGTAATTTGAGCAAAAGTAAAATAACAAAGTTCTCAATGGATGAAGGTGGGGAGGTTAATTTCAATTTGTAAAGCACACTCATAATTTACCCCGTATAATGACTACCTGTCCCCAGTAATAATAACTAACTAATAGTCATGCTCACAGTTCAACCTCCTTCACCAGTAGTTCGAGCCCCAAGTGACTATAATAATCTACTAAAAACTCAAACGCAACCAGCTACTGATAAGTCTGAGTAGGAAACATGGCCTCAAATCAAAGCATTTCTTGTAGCTCTTAAATGAAATTGACCTACCAAATCTAATCTACCATTGCAGGGCATACTTTCCCCTAACACTCTCATGCATACATGGGATACAAGTAATTTGTGTAAAAATCACCAAAGATTTCGCCCAAGGAAATGACGAGCCTCACTCGACTCTTTGGCTTGAATCTAAAAATGAAAATACTGAGCGTATCTCCAACCCATAGTTCTTCCGTCCCTTATACGTATAGAGTAACAAGAAGAGATGGCAGAACCCATACCCTTTGATTGCGAATTCCGTCGATGCAATTTATTTCGTTCCATCAACCGAGACCAACCCTATGTTACCAGCGGAAGGGTTATAATACACTTTATCCCACATTTACGAATCATATTGCCCTAAGCGGAATGAAAAATTGGGATTTTTCTCACAGTTCTAGAAAACAGTGGTAGTCATGTGTGACTATGCGCGTGAAGAAAGCATATAAGTAACCAACAAGCAGAAGGCAACGTCCGAAGTTGAAAGTCACTTTCTCTGACTTGCACAAAACTTAGAAGGCATTATTTCATCCAAGAGCAAAAATCAAGTAGTACTGTGCATGGTGCTTACATATCTAGAATCCCGAACCCGTATCAACTCAACGGCTGAGAACTGTAGCAAGTTCTTGTACAAAAGTTGCAAGTAGGGGCCTTCTGAATGTTTAAAGCCAGATTTTCGTATCATATAAGGTTTCCTTCATCCACAAACCAACTACCCAGCCCGGTTCAAATATCCGAATACCCCGAACACCGTTGGTACTGTGAGAGCAAGTCAACCAACTCAGGGCTTTGCAACACCACCACCATATTCTCATACCACCGGCCCTTGCCTGCGTTTTCTTGGTGAGCTTGAAATTCAACTCGTAAGTTAGTTCAGTTCCACAGGAAACTTCCACCGGGCAAGATCGTGAGATTGTTGATAATCTAGCTTCAATGTGTTCTCTGTCAGCCTGATAGTACACATCTACTTGTATTTAAGATTTAGATCTCTTCCTCTGTTTTTATTATAAATTAAAAACAAGCTTCAAAACTTAGTGTTTTGGACAGTTTAAAAAATAAGTTTCTGTTTAATTGGTAGGTTGATTTTAAAGTCTATTGCTCTTTAATAAATGCCAGTGGTAATTCAAATCGCAGTTTAAAATTCTTTAAAAGTTTCCAGTGTAAATATAAAACACTTTTGGATCCACTCGATCCGCCAAGCAACCAAGATAATTCTGAACTTTAACTCTGCATTCAAAGAAATTAAACTTTTGCTACAGCTACAGATTTTGAGGATTTCTAAGTGTTGAATGGATTGTCTCATCAAGGTTTAATTCTGGAGGCTTGGAATATATTCCGATTTCCTGCAAAACATCGGTCTAAATTACTGGCAGACTAGGGACACATACGGACTAAAATAATCTCATGGAATTGGACTTGTAGTCTCATACCCAACACGTAATTAAACCTGCTTCTGAACTAAATAACAAAACTGAAAGCTTGGGTGTCAATGAATAAAAGATTTTAATTAAACCCTTTTGAAAAGAACGTGCTTATATTTACAGTACTGACTCCAAATTACTAGTAAATATACCCGAGTTTATGTTTAACCAACATTTGTTTGATCCGATTACTTCCTGCACTACCAAATCCTTGATCCATTCTTTTTGCACTGCTATTTAGTCTTGCAAAACCAAACTCTACTGTGAGAATCCTGGGACAGCTACACGAACCCTTTGCTATTCCTTGACATGATTGTCAGTGAAACTTTGATCTAAATTTCGAATAAAATCTACCCAGGGGGGCAACTTGTAACATCTTCCAGTGAAATATATAATACGCATCCTATTCTGATCGTACTAAACTAAACATGAAAAGGATTGTTGACGGCAGTGTTTTAATAAGCTAACGTCTCTAACATAATAGGAGAGCACCATACAGTTCTACAGCAAATTGATCGAAAAACCACTATTCGTGGTTTTTGGACAAGAGAAGTGTTCCAAAAATACGTAAATCAAGGAAAGTAAACAGAAAACTAGTAGTTGGAACTTTGCAAGTATCTCCTTTCACCAGCGATTGTCAAGTACTTCGTTAGTGGAGAAACAAAAGGTTTGTTGTCCCTTGTATATTATTCAACACCTCTTTTTTGCCATTTCTTCCACAGCCTTCCGCGTATCTCTTTTTATGCATCAACTACCTATTTGTGTACTAGGTTCATTGTAAAAAAAATCATATACCTTGCCCCCAAAGGCCTTAGCCTATAAAACAAAATGTAAAACGTAAAAGTAGAATCAAGCATCCTGTTTAGGTATACTTCACAGTAAAAGAAATGGAGCTTGAGAAGAAGGGCCCAAGAGCGTGGGGTTCACATGCAAAACTGCTCTTTGATATCAAGGAAGTGGGTGGGGATCTTTCATAAGTGCTTTGATTCATAAACTCATACATAATTTGAGAAACTATGAATGCAAGAAACCATTCCGCCTTCTTTTACAACTCCAACTGTCAACGCCTCCAAATAACATGAAAGTGTAGCATCCTTCAAATTTTACAGAGTGGCAATCTACAATTATTTAAACACTTGTGCATGAATCGTATTCTAGAGCATCCATTATCAAAATTAGACCTCAATAACTATTGCCTGTATTATATTACACTGGTTACCCTGAATAATGGGTTTTTTCTTCTTCTGAATAGTAAGGTAAAGAAAAGGATTTAAGTATGGTAAAGAAAGTCGGCTTGGGAAATATGTATTCTAATCTCAAATTCTCAAGTACGAAGTATACCTGAGAGGTACCGTGACGTATTGTTACAAAGCCCTGCCAAAAATAGCACAAACCTTATAAGACACAAGCTTTGATACTTTATTGTAAAATTTCCTGCCCTAATTCTTATTTCCTATATCCTTTCCCCTTTCAAATAATACATTTAAAAAAAATGGCTTAGACCCCAAATAGTAAAAGAAAAAGTAAAAGATGGTTCTCTAATGCGGACTTTCCTTCCTAAGCTCCAAATACTCTAACAATGATGAAATAGGTAATGCTCTACAATTCTGCTAGCCGATTCAATGAGCGAGTAAATAGCTAGGATAAAAGCAAAGATTTGTGCAATATTTTTTTGAGCTTGAAAAATGTAGAGAATGCAAAAATTACCAAACTTTTTTTACCTCTTCAATTTTAGAGGTTCCAAAGGCCGCCATTTTTCTCCTCTTACTGTAACGTTGTAAGCAGTAGTGAGTATATAGACATTGTGTAATTCTTAGAAACAAATAATTTGGACGGCCAAGTAGGGAATCAGCAACTAGACAACTAGAGGCTAGAAAATCTAAATACTTTGGAAAAGAAAAGCCTTTGTTTATATACGGCTCAACTGGAGAGAAGATTGCTGTAGGACACTTTCGAGTTTTATGACGTATGAAAAGGAATAAATCTCCCTCATTAAAAATACCATATACAGTCGTCTGCCATTGACTTTAAGAGTTAGAGAGAAAGGAAGTAGACCTCCTATCTACAGTATTATATCTATAGTGTCGTCTTAACTTACCAACTCTCATGATGAATGATGAAAGGTTTTATTCTCTTCAAAGGCTTCGTAAGGAGAGCAATGTTAAGGGTGAAGAAGAACTTTGTATTCCTTTTACGGTAATCTTTTCTTGGTAGTTATATTCCTTGAGTATTAATGATGATTTTTATTCCATTTTATTTCGCTAATAACCTGAACATAAAGCTTTCAGACATTGTTTTGCAATTGACGACAAGATTTAATATCTAAGGACTGGTGACTGGCTTGTAAACCGTCCATTGGTAATATTTATAATTTTGTAAATGCATAATGTACAGAAAACTGGAGGGGATAAAGAAAATGCTCCATATTTTTATGCCTATGATCCACCGGATATTATGTAGAATAAATTTAGAATAATTTAAAATAAAAGTTTTCCTCCGTCAGGTCCAACAAATAAGAAGGCTAATGCTTGAAATTGAACAAACTTCTCCAAAGTCTCCAACTTATTTGGCACCTCAGAGAAGAATAGAAATTGGAAGTTTAAACATTCCTTAATTTTTTTGACACTTTGCTTAGGCTCCGTTTTTGGTACGATGAATTTCAAATTGCCTTAATAAATGGGCAGGTAGGTATAGTTTTAATGCCTTAGTCGAGGAATTCACATAAAAAAGACTAGTTCTGGCTTAGCCTTTTACTATACCATAGTGGACATGGAAAATTCTTGATCCATCCTTCAAATTTACCTCAGAAGGTTAGATTTTCTTTACCCATCCGTATGTCCAGAATTGAATGGATATTCACTACAAACGAGAGTTGATTAAGACTGTACTGGTGATACAAAGAATTTTTTTCTTTGTTTCTGCCCTTCATCTACTTTTAAAGTCCTCTGAGTGAAAATAAGCCTTGAGAGCTTTGCCCTTTGTTGAATTATGTATTAGAGTGCCAACACTTGCAAGTACTCTCTATAGTGCTTAGCAATGTGCTCGTGACCTACGTCAGGCAGGATGGAATGGAAATTAGACACTACATCATGCGCCATTTCATTCCATTCAGTAATAATACTTTGTTTTCCTCAGCCCACAAATACTTGAACTAAAGCTTATGCGAAACCATTTACGCTAGTCTATGCTAAATTGGCAAAGCCATCCTTTAGAATTTAGGGATTATATCATTTGAGACAACGGGGAGAGTTTGGGTGTTCACCTCTTTAGTACGAGTGTGGTTGAAGGATTGATGAGGTTATAGAATGGGATTTACATTGATCCATTCATTCTTTATCAAGTTGTGTGTTTTGAGAAATTGGAGGATTAAAATACAAATAGTCTAACCCACTAGATTGAATATTTTCGAAATAAATAAATAAGTACTTTATCAATACATTACCGCTCGTAAATCGTATCTAACTAACCATTTCTTGATCTTTATGGACAAGACATTTTAAATGTTGAAGTTGTAAAGGAGCAACTATGTAGAACCCAGCTTGTTTTGAGAGTGCAATCACTTTGGCCGTACTTTTAAAACTTGAGAGGCGAAATATGTCAATTATTTGTTGGTAGGAAATGATGTAAAACTGAGGCTGTCAGTAAGCTTTTATAAAAATAATGTATCTATGCATAGAAATATGTACTACATGCTGAGCTGTCCAAATTTACGTGATGGACTGTGTGGCAATTGAACTGAAAACCCCGTACAAATAAAAGGTTTGACACAAAGAGGGTTTGAAGACCGCATTTCCTTTTTTAGAAATTTGCAAGGCTTGGATCTCCACAAAGAATTTCCATTCCGCACATGTTCCAATTCATTTTATTGATGCATTTTACCACAAATTCACTTTGCCATTCAACCACTTGGTCTAACCAGAAATTCAAACGCTTTCAATTTGAGCAATTCGTAAGTCTCATGAATTGGAATTTGGTATTTGGACTGGGAGCATGTTGCCTTAGCCTCCTAGCCAACCTGGACCAATGCTAAACCAATGTAAGTGCACTGCATTCAATTGAAGAGAGCATATAATTCTAGTTGTCATATATATGATGCCCAGGTCGGTAGTACGCCAGCATAGAGATATCTTGGAACTACAAATAGAATGGTTTTAGGATCTTCCTCCACTTTACGAATCCTTTATCTTTTAAAACCCTTTGGTGAATAGAGACATTTTATTCAAACTCGGAAATTTCCAGCACACAGAATCGACTTCCTCTTTCTCTGATTCTTGTGATGGCAGATGCTAAACCAGGTTGAAGAGATTGAGGAAAGAGAAACGATTTTGGTACAGAGAGAATAAAAATCCGATTTTACTCCGCAATACATTGGGGAAAGGATTGAGAAAAGATTTAGAGGGAAAATGACAAACTGATTCGGATCTTGGTGAATGAACCCTGGATTTTGTTGGATCTGCATTCATACTATCCTCCACTCCTTCAAGGAATGGATATATTTATCCTCTCCAGATCCCATATCTACAATATTACCGTGGGTTAGGCTCTATTTTAGCCTGAGATTGGGACATTCTTCACCTCAAACACAATTGACAGCAAGGGTTGCGACGAGTGTTTGCACCGTCTTCTAATGCTTTTGCTTGACACAAGCTAAGCTCGAATTCTAGCTAGAATTTATAGTGTTCAGGTCAGACTTATAGTATTTTCAAACCTAAGTATATTTGTACTACGTCGAAAGAATGGGATGCATAAAGGATGTATTTTGATGACAAATTTTAATGAATTTCCATTCATTCACTATGGATAAAAAGTAATATTGTGTAAATTAGATGTACCTAAGCAGTAGAGAAATTTTTAAGTCATGAATCTCATTAATTATATTACGCATTACAAACCCATAAATTTTACCATCAGTTCTCACTGCAAATTGTAGATTATTAATAGTTTCTGCTCGGATTGGTTTTAGTTTTTCATGATCATCCTTGGAGAGAGGTAAATGTGATGGAGTTAATAATTCCCATCTCTCTCTCTGATATAATATTTAAAAATCTCCAACATTGTGTGCACAAGAAAATAAAAATGACCGTCTGGGATTGGAGGTGTAGCAACGAAGATAAAGACGGCAGACGGAGTTAGTTTCCCTGTGCACCTCGGAAACTACAGCTCAGGGATTTGAGAAATGGAAGAGCTTCCCAAATTGTAAATAAAACAGAATTGGACTGCACATGAATTCCTTAAGTGCTTTAAGATGAATTTCGAGCCCATACAACAATATCATTCCATTCACCTCCTTGTAATTTCACCCATTCTTCTCCAGCAAAGAATTGCCGTTCTTTATTTCCTTGCCATAAAGAATTGCAGACACTTGGTCCATAACCATCAGGAGGAAATCTTGAGCGGATTGTAGGCGGAAGGTGGGAAAAGAATAAATCTAAGCCATGAGAGAAATTTGCTCAAACATAATATACTATAGTAGAAAATAAATGAACTTTCATTCATGAAACACAAGGACAGTTCACCCACGTATGAGCAAAGGGGGATGAGAATACAAAATAAATATACTCTCCAGTCTACTTGAACATGAAATCCTTTGAAATCCTTTGGCTGGACAAGCCTTTGATTTCATTTGTGATTTGGAAAGGTATACATAGTCATGCTCTCTAGTATATGATACAATAACGTAAAAACAACTAATATGGTCCAAATAAATACATCCATATAAATTCCTAAATGTAATGAAAGGTTGTATGTACAAAATTGTAAGAGTACTTATGAGTAACTCAAGTGATTTCGTTCCAAAGGATATGGGAATCCCTTTTTAGCTTCGTGCAATCCCCTCACCTAGCACGGAATCATGTTCATGTGCTAATGCAATGGGAGTTTTAGATTCCGCATTGGACTTTCCCTGTACACAACTCAACTACACACTCCATGAACGTTGCGATAAAATATAATCCCTTTCTTATAAGTTTCATTCAATAATATATCTTGGAGAAAAATCCTTTGATCTTTAGGTGTTTTTGTTGGAGTCGTGGATGAATTTTGGGGGTGAGAAAATATTTCCAGTCACGCTAATCTTTTATCGCTCTACTTTGTGGAGCAAGTTTGGGATTTCCGAGAAAGTGTACTGTTACAAGTCGGCAAGGTTATATCCCTGTACAGGCTGTACTGCTGTACACTCTGCGGAACATAAGTACAGGGTTTGGGGTGGAATAAAATACGTTTAAGCGGACTGCTAGTCTTTTTTGGAAACTGGGAGGATGGGAGGGTTTTATACAATTTAACAAGTAGGTTAGATTTGTATAAACTAATTTGAAGGTTTAATCGGTAAGAAATCAATTACAGGCTCATTGCGTTGGCGGACCTCTGTTGACCTTCTTTATAATCTTTATCATATAGGCTGTGAATTTTTGCAGGGTTAAGACGTATTTTCTACCAGTCTCGCTTATCGAACAGCTTGAAACCAAGGTTTCTCAGAGGTTGAAACGTGAGTAAGTGGCCATGGGAGGTGGAATTAATTACACCAATTTTCATAGTTTCATCAGCCTTACATGTCACATGATTAAAAAACTTATTAAAAATTAAATTAACATGCTTAGTCAATTTATCAATCCAATTTTTAGAGTACACATTCCAAAAGCTAACAAACTTGCTGATGACACATGTGCCGCACTAGTGACAAAGTCTCATTCCATAATAAATTGAATTCTCTTCATCCCATTCATCAACTGCCTGTGGTCTTAAAGAACTTGCTAATAATTACCAAATTAGTAAATGGAGTGCTTGAAGAGAATTCTTCGGTGTGGAAAACGTGGAGCTCTTTGTTCCCTTTCTTTTTGAAATACTCTTCAATATATGCATCGAACCCATAAAATTAGACTACCCTGACTGAAGCTCAGACGCTGATCTGATATGGAAGTAGCAACGGGTGAGATAGAATAATGAAAAGGTCGCACGCGATGATGGTTTATTCAAGAGTAGATCAGCTCAAATAAATCATCTCTCAATCTGATGAAAAATAACCACTGGCTTTCTTTCCTGCAGTCCCTTCGTATCCGTTGGTCTTGCTCTCGTACTTGTAAGTCGTAACTAAAATCCTCCAAGACACCATGCATTTCCTAGTCTGGAAAGGGAAAGGAACTAGAACAAGGTAGTGTGGCAGTAGTAGTAGTAGTTTATGCTGGAAGTATTATGTACTAGGAGCATAAGATAAAATGAAAGATTCAGGCCAGTAATAAGTCAAATAACTCAGGAGGAAACTTTTCTCCTGGCGAGGAGGCTTTCTTATCTGTTTTTAGTACAGGAGATAGAGGAACATCAGCCGAAAACTCTAGTAGTCCTCTTTATGTGCAGTCTGTATATAAGGATTTGCATATACTAATAAACCATAAGAGCTCTGCGAAGTTGTGATACTTTTGTACGGCTTTCTCTACTACTACTAGTCATACATATAGTGTACAATAATGCTGGGCGGCCCATCTCTTGAATTCTCTTGAAGAAAGCCTCTCCTGCATATGTTTTGGACATTCATGCCTATTGTACATATGTCAAGCTCACAAGAGAATGTGGAGGCTAAACAAACTCGGGCTGTATTGCATTCTAAAGTACCTGGGCCATTTTAAGAGGCATGTAGGATTTTATATCATGTGCAGCTAGATAATTTATTACATTTTAGTGGTTCAACACGGAGTGTGCAGATCTCATGAGAGAGAAAAAGGACTGTCAAAAGTCACAAGTTGTCGCCTTCTTGAGTTCCAGGGAAATGCGTCTGTCACGCTGTAAACCTGAAGTTGTGCACGTATATAGTTTTTTTTGTCTGAGATGTTCCCTATGCAGGATTCTTTGTATGGTTCAGTGGCTGGGTGGATAATAATTCATGTTTAGTCTATGCTGGGAAAGTCGACTCTGGAGAGTGATAGCTTTGTAATGTGCGTAAGGTGACTTTTGGTGTTTTCTGTGTACAACGGGACTTTCCTTTCTAGAGTTACTCACACTCATAGTCATAAGGTACTAGAATGAAAATGCTTTTCTAAGGTTTACCTTTCATGTGTTGTTGGGAGGTGGTGGGGCACAAATCTAAATAAATTGCAAATATTTTTCGTGGCTTTTTGACGCATTTTGATTAAGCTGAGAGACTAGAGAAAGCTGGCATTCCCAATCACAATAGTTAACTTTAGCGTATTACCCAGTTTTATCATCAACTGCAGAAGTAGGGCACGCATTGTCAATTGTGAAGAGTTGTATGTAACTTTGGGCTTCATTCATCGTATTTAAAAATTCCAATGCAAATGTTTGCTACATCAGTTTTTTTTATCAGGTACAGAGAATAGTAATCACTCGATTAAACTGTCAATTTTTGGCCAAAACTAAAAACAAGTTGGTTACTTTCTGTCTTAAGCTCATACAGTAGAAATATTTATAAATAATGAACAAAGTCCTGATGCCAAAACCAGGCAAAGTCACACAAAAATAACCCTTAGTTTAACTATATCTTTCAAATAAAACTTTGTGAGTAGGATTATATCCTCTCTCGTCAAAATGAAACTACAATGATTGGAAATAGCAAAGGAGGCCAACTACTGTTATAACTTATATCTCAAGTTATAGGGTATGATTCATACATGCTTGTCAACTCAATGTTCACACGTTAAACCGAATTTTCTCTTCTTTATTCCCACACAAAAGTAAAATACAAAGTCAGCCCCAAAGTAATTTATAAATTACAATCCAATAAACAAATGTCAAATTAGATTAAGTAATATAAGCCCATTAATCCATCAGAACTATTCGCACTGTACTTATAACAGTTATAACCTAAAACCATTCGTTCTACTTTGCCCCCCCCAAAATACCGAGTCTTCTCAACTACTTTTACCTCCACGGTACTCCACACATATCCGTACATCCTTTCCGTCCTCCTCAGCAAATCTAAGCGCCCAACTATATACTCACAACTCGGACATCTAATCTCATCCAACAAGATGTCTTCTCCCCCGTAATCTTTTGCAAGTTAGTGCCAACAACTGACTTAAGACTTAGTTAGTGCATGAAGTCTCCAACCGTTAGGAAAGTTCCCGTAATAAATTGCAATCCTGAGGTAGAGAAAGCCACCCAGGTAGCTTTCTTCAGACTTGCCCCGATGATAAATGAACGTCATCCACGCGTTTGCCAAAGAGCGGAACAAGTGCCAAAATACTGAGGGCGACCAAGTGAAAACTTGGGTGTGAGAAATCCCGTGCAGCTAAAACGCCTCCTGCTTCTTTCCCGTGTCGCACCACTCGCACCCTCTCAATACCCGAGGCATCGTGCTGAGCTTCCTGTTCTCCAAATTGGAAAATACTGTCTCTAATGTGTGCCATTGAATATCAAAGAAAGTCTTTCAAAGGACGGAGGCAAACCTGCCACTGTGCACTGTTAAATAAAAGACAAAGGCCTAGCAGAGAGTCGTGAGGTCGTAGGACACATATCCAGTTAATATTCAATAGTCTACGCTTCTAGAGCATTCCTACATTCCTCTAAAGAGGTAATGCTTCAACAACTCGATACTCGTCGTACAAACGGATTGGGCGTTAGGATAAAGTAGGAAAGACATTAGAGCGTATTTTTTATACAAACGCGGAATCGATATTGGATATATAAAATGGAATGCTATTATTTGGTTAGTAGGTTATGTTATGATCAAAATGGTGGAAGTAATATTCCAGCAGGATTCTACACAGAGATAGACAGTATTATTGAATACCGGGAGAGTGAAATGTGTGTGCATCCGACGGTAAAAAAGTATCTGATGCATGATGTAGGGTGGGATACATTTTCTTCACCCCACTTCTCAAGATCATGTACGTTTTCCTTATAGCTTGATGTATTCGGAGCATCAGTCATTTCATTTGCCACATGAAATGTGCACATTTATCTTCAAGCAACGTAGTGACACAGATACCTTATCCCACCCGATATTTATTCTCAACGTTTTCATAAACAGCCTCAGAGTGCAACTGGAGATATGATCCATTAAATCTCAGGGACGTCGCTCACAATGCCCTTCATATCTAAACTGACTATATAATAGGCTACTCTGCTTAAGAAAGTATATAGGCATACTCTGTAGAAAGCATTGTTGTATTACAGTGCATATTTTATTAAAGACCTCGCAGAGCATTGAGCAGTGCAGCAGGTCCTAATATGTAGCAATTCGTATATCGTATGTCAATGGAGCAAGCTGTGTGCTACACTCTGACTTTTTCGTCACAGGGTTCCAGCTCAAGAGCTCTCCTACTCCTAGTCTACTTTCTTGTCATAGTTCAATACTTATTGCGTGTTGATATGTAGTTTTGGACTGAATGGACATTATAGAGAGTAATGCTTGGAGCATTTAGATTGCAACGTAGCTTTTGAGGTCCAAGAAATTTGGAACATAACGTATCAAAGAAGGAAATTATATATTAAACAGGTGATTCTGAGCTCAGAAGTTTATCTGAGAATAAAACTTGGAGTAAAAGTTGCATTAGGGGTTCCCTTTACAAACTTTCTCTGAAAGAACTACTTGAAGCCATAACGCTCTTACTGTAATATTAATTCGTACATTTAAAATGAGTAGCCTTTGGTCTGGTGGGACATTAGAAATTAGCTTTTCATCCTCTTTCACTCCAAGGTCAGTCTCTAATCCCGAACATGTCCGAGGTATTCGTTCTTTTTTTATTCTACTTTTATTCCCTTCCTCATAAAATTGTATCTGATATTTGCTGAGCCATCAGAAATGTTTAGGTTGTACATTGAGATTTATTCAGAATGTAGGTTTTAGAATTTCGAAAGATGTGTCTGCAATCTCTCTGTTTCTGCCGAAGTATGGCTGTGGGCTGGACAGAAATTAGCCGATGCTTAAATTATTCAACAACGATAACAAACCTTGGAACTTAGCATGAATAATTATAATACGCTGAGTGTTTCTGTTCCTTAATTCATCTGCATTACGTAGGAAGAAAAGGTTCAAAAAGGCGGCGATCCAATGACAAAGCAGTAAATAATCTAATTTGAATAAGAATGAAGCAAGCAAATAAGTATGTATATAAGTACCCTACATTCTAGTGATTACGAACTGGTTATTGGACACAAAGTGAGAAGAAGAATATACAAACATCGGATTGCTTAAATTTACAAATATACTGTTTGAAGTACTATTAAATAAAGGCACTTAAAGTCATTTGCAGAACGGCTCTGGACAGTTGTTTAAATTGTAGGCACTGTGAAGTGTTTACGAGGGGGTGTGGTGAAGAAAGCATATTTTCTGCATCAACGATGGGCGTTTAATTTAGAAATTTGCTGCTAAGGTTTACATTGTGGAACTACATCAAGGCTCCACCGTTGGGTATACCAATTAACTTAAAAGTTAAGGACAGTAATTCCAAGAGCAGGGAATCAAGATAAAATAAATGGCTTACAAAATAAGCATTTCATCATCTATATAGGCAATTTGCATGCAAATGTTGCAATAAAACACCTCCTAAGAAGTAATGGAATGCGTTGAAATATTGGCAATTCCAGAGTTAATTGTCGAGGTCAGTTCGGTGAAAACAATATGGCGTGGAAGGTACACATTTCCTAAATTTTCATGCACACCATAATTAAATCAAATGAGATGATTTAATCAAGTTCCCTCTCCCGTCACAATAGCTACAGCCGATTTTCCTTATTCCATAATGTAATAAAATTTATCCCAGAGTCAAACATGATTTAGTTGTACATGGAGCAATAGTCGTTGAGAAAACTCATTTCTTCATCAGATTCCGGTTGAGAACACTTTGTTGAACTCAATCTGTGTATTTATGATTTTTGAAAAATCCCATAGCAATTTTAGACTAGCTCAAATGTAGAATTATAGGCTGTTACTTATTTGTCACAGATTTCAGAAATAAGGTGAAAGCTGTGTTTAGATTGGCTAATTACAGCAATAAGATTCATAAAATTTAATCAAATGGGATCGTGACTTCTGAAAAAGCGGTATCATTAAATCGTAAATATAATGAACGTGTTATCAAAACCTTTTATTTCCTGTTAGT
Source organism: Agrenia bidenticulata (assembly GCA_034694785.1). NCBI lineage: Eukaryota > Metazoa > Arthropoda > Collembola > Entomobryomorpha > Isotomidae > Agrenia > Agrenia bidenticulata. Next base: position 14,897 of record JAQFYM010000639.1, on the reverse strand, counting down.
TGAAAAACGTACGCCTACCTTCAAAAAAAGATTGTAGCCGATTACTTTAGCCCGGATCGAGCGAAGCTCAAGTATTATATTATTATGAAAGATGCTTGGGACACATGTGACTTTCAAGGAATGTGGACTGAGGGCGATGGTGAACCCTTAAGAAATGTTACGGCTTAACTAAGATGTTGAAAATAAGCCTCTTAAAATCCCTAGACTACCATGTTAATACAATTCAAACACAAAATAAACTCTGAAACACTAGGTTAAGAGGGCTTCTCCGTACCACCAGTGAAGATGTGGACTTGCAGTAATCCGCTTTCTGTCCAATCCACGGCTAGTGGTCTGTAATAGTAAACTTTTAATCCGGGGCGAGTTTATTGAGGCAAATTGTACAGAGAAAAAGTTCACTGAAACTTCTTCGAGTCCAGCATCTCTTGCAATCTCCATCGCTAACCCAGTCAGATTTTACTCTAGTTTAGTTAGGTCACAGGCTGGCGAGGCTGGTGAAAAGGTTCAAAAGTGGATTTACGTACATTAGGCGGAAGGTCTTAACCGATCGATTTCCTCCACACTAACAGGTCATCTTGGAGATGAGCGGATGTGTTTTGCAATAAAGCGTAGACAAGTGGAAGAAAGCGAACATAGTTAGTAGGAAAATCTATAAGATATTGAGTGTAATGGGGAAGTAAACTAAATTGAAGGGAAATTAAATGAGGTGATCCTAAAAAGTCCAATTCTGCCTACTTTTTCCCCATTCTTTTTCCTTTTTTTTCAAAATACTTCCCAGTGGTATTCAACATTTCGACTTTATTTCTTTCCACCTCCTTTAACAAATATCAAGAATAAGGAGAGGCTGACTGAACATTAAGCTACGTTGTACGTCTTAGAATTGGCGTTCTTAAGCTGCAATCGAAAAAGTTTTTCACTTATTTTTTTTGAAAAGGAAACCATGTGACTGGAATCAAGTAGCCAGGAGGTGCTTGGTGTTGGTGCTTTATGCTTGGAAAGTTTCGACTTTCTTATGCCACGAGTTGGAATTGCTGGAATTTAGTAATATGTATGATGATCGATTTACTGTATAAACTCAATGGATCATTTACTCCAAGATATTTCGAATGTGCGAGTTACTCCGGCTCGTACACTGTAGACTTATTATTTTTATTTAAATCAAGGGAAAGTTTGAAACTTCTGATTCTGACTCCACTCTGACATGATGATGTACAATACTCGCAGAGCAAGACTTGAGAGATCATGAACTTTCATAGAAACTATTGATATTAAACAAATGCTAAAGCAGAAAATGATTGAATTTCGAGCATCATAAGTTTGCATAGCCCGTAGAGGCGTCAGGAGACTACGGGAGCCTGAACTCTGTGGATGATGATCAGTGGCAGCATCCAATTTAATCCAAGGAGGCATCTGGAGATGAGAATATCTGGAAATAAAAGCAGGCAACCATATCCACATTACCCACCATACGTATATATGCTATCGGAGGTTTTAATGTAATTGGATGAGAGATAGCCGAGTGTCGAGGTGAGTCTTAGTCTCTTATTACTCGAGGCATTGTATTGTTTTTCTGAGAAAAAATCTATTACCAACACTCACTACCTCTCAATCCTATTGACTAGTCACTAGAATCTGAAAATAAAATTCTGAGCTCTAATACATGCTATTTAGTACCAAGAAGGAAAGATCTCTGCTGGAGCTTCAAAATTCAAAATACACATTGAATATATAGAAAACAGAGGTGTAGAATATAACTTGGGTTAGCTGTTTTATTCCTACTCAACTGGATATCGATTCTCTGTATGAGATTTCTGAAGTAGAACGAAAACCAGCAGGATAAAATCTAACATGGCACATACTATACATTACCCTTACTTTCAACCTTTCATAATTCTGTACTAGCGTTAAGATTTCGATTTTTTTGAAACCCGATGAAAGAACCCTCAACTACTTCCTGTCGCTGCCCTACCCAAAAACAACAACTTTCAAAGAAAATTTTACAGGCAAACTGCGTCATATTTCTGCTTAGTCTCTAAAATAATTCTCATAATTCCACGTTTGATTCGTAGTGTGGACTGGTGAAGTTAACCCGTGCCGTTAGTTTCATGTAAAAGCTTTGAAAATCAATGGAGGTTCCCTGTAATGTTTTCTCCGTTAGGGAGTTGTTGGATTCCCGAAAATCTATACGCATGGTGTGGTCTAGAGTTAGTAATCACACTCCACCACATAAACTCAAGTCTCAAGGAAAAGTTCCCACGGTGCGGTCTGGATTGCACAGAATACTAAATCAAAGGCTCATACTGATATATAGACACACTGTACATACCTTATACAAGCATGTGAGATCGGCTACTCCCTCATAGACAAATAAATATCCTTTTTGCAATTTTCAGGAATCACCGGACACGAGCATCAAAAAACTTGTGCGTTGCCGTCCGTACCAGCTCAGGAAGAAGGATTCCAAACGCCCCAAGGATTTAATCACGTCTGCTTCAAGCCGAGCTAACAGACAAACTGAACAACTTGGGTAAAGTTGAGCTCAATTCAATTTCGTTCCTAACCTCTAAATAACTATTAAATTGCCTTTTCACTCCCCAAAGAATTAAGTGAAACTCTTTCCTTTCTTTAAGCATTGAGTCTAGGGGAGAAAGGTATTTGGCTTTAATAGAAATAAAAAAAATGGTCATCTACTATCGCTTTGCTACATCGCACCGTCACCTTGTACCTTTCTTGACTCTCCTTCAACAACAACAGCAGCCTCTCATGAAGTCACTGTATATAAGACACAATATTCTGTTTGGGTTTCAAAAGTTTCAAAAGTAAAACCGACTCTTGAGTTCTGGCTGAAGGACACTGGTGTGTATTGTGCTTTCCAAGATTAGAAATGTGTTGTAAGAATAGAGTAAATACGGATAGTGCATTCTGCAAGACATGCTCGACTTTAATCCAACCTCGAAGGAAGGAAGTGATAAGAGCTTGTTCCAAATCGCATTGACTACAGAAAAGGGTTTTTCAAATGCATTAGAACGGGAGAAACCGGGATTTATCCCCTTTGTCTTAGAATAGGCCTGGCCAAAACCAAACCAAACCAGCATTTATTTATTTATTAATACCCCACGTCAGTTTTGTTATAGGAAAATATGGTACGGAAATCCGATTACAGGCATTTGTACATTTCAAATCATTAATGCAGACAGACTTAAGGTGAACCAAAACTAAACAAAAAAATACAGGAAAAGAAAGGATAAATGGACAAATAAACCAACCATCCATTGATGATTCATCTTTTAGTTTCGTTTGGCTTGTCTAACCTGTGTAGGTTCATAAACGAAAGTAGTAAGGAATCCACCATCCAACAATAAGTAATTTAATACAGATAAACGCCAAGTATATTTGGTATGTGAACTCAAGGGCTTACGTTAAACATTAAAACATCGGACTGATGTCTGAACTTTTCAAAATAAGTTTTTTCTGTAGATAACAATCTTCTCGTAATTTATTAAAAATATCTTTGAACTTTGATAAATTTGAACTGCTCCTTAGTTGAGTTCAAATACCCTGAGCAAGTCTTACAGGATGCTGATCAGCATCAAAGATATGACCCTCAATGCTGAACACATTTTCACTGAAGAGACAGTTTTTTAATTCATTAAGTTTTCATAAAAACTTTTCGCTAGAACTTTCGCTAGATCCCAAAAAATGGTTAAAGATGGAGAAGCTTACAAAATAATATAACCGATTAGTTGAAACTGAGGGTCTAAAGTGTATTTAAAAAAATTCAGACATAATTAACTGATGACCTATAGCCAGTTGTACATTGAAGCTTGTCATTAAAAATCATTTCAATAAGACTGATTACAAATGATGTTTTGAAATTTCTACATTTGCTATTTTAGTGCATACATGTCGCCGCAGGTTTTTGTTGTTCCCCCAAAAAGGACTAGGTAGTGAGTTTTTGAGCACAATTAAACAGCTTTGAAGTACATGTGCCAGTTGAGTTGTTGTGCAATTAGCTTTGTTTATGAACATAAATGCTATGGGTTACGAAAGAGCAGCTTAAAACTACAGGTACACCCATCACTGAACCCATCTTTCGAAATATGGAATCAGGTAGCACTTTAAAGAGTTTTGTCCAATGACTTCAGAGGCTACCTACTTTATCCTGCTGAACATCTTTACTCTTCGTCGTAGCAATCAACATGATTATTTTCTTCGTGTGACCTCTATTGAGGTTACTCAAGCCATTAATAAACCGAACGTTGACATCTCAAGACAAAGATGTAAGATTGGATACACAATCACTGCAACGATAAGTACATGACAAAATTAAGACTTGACAACTCGTATTATATATTACTCAATACCTAGTGCCATACTAAAAGGGCTTAAAGATAAGACTAATTAGAACGTCGCAATAAGAGGCTTGTAAAGTTCTCCGTCGTAAGTTACCGTTGTTGCAGCTTATTCTCATCCCTTCGCCTTATGAAAATACCGTACAAGTTACTTACCAGTTGGTTGTGATATTACTTTCATCCTTTCTCTGTTCATGGAAAATGCAAGGAATCCAATATTCAACCTTGTGTTTGTATAGACCTCAAAAATACACACATAACCAACAAAGTAGAAAGTCAGGCATCCGTACATGTGGTATTACCGAGTGTAGTTAATTTTGTTGAGAAGTGCGACTCTTCAAGGAGGGAAAGTGGAAGAAGGATAAGAAATCCCACTTTTCACGCCCAAGTGAAAACTACTGGGCAGATAGTAAGGGAAAGCATCATTTCTAAGGTGGAGATAAATTGGATCTTGCCAACCTCCACATTTGGTACTGTCTCGTTATCAATTCATCACCAAACCTTATTTCCAAAGCCTAAAAGTAAACCAAGACTGCCTTTCCTGCTCTTGTTAGGCTTCTTTACAACGTTTCAAGGAGAAATCAACAACCAAGTTTTTGAGAGGTCGGTGTACCGTGCTGAGCTTGGTTTTCGGAAAAAGTGTATAGCCAATGCTTTCCCACTCCCCCTCCGCTTACAATCAGAATATTTCGTTTAAAGCAAGGAGAAAATTACCACCAACGGGTTCACTAGGAGATGGAATTTAGTGTACAGGAAATGCAATAATCTAAATAATAACTCTGGCAATAAAACTTTCTGCTGAAGACACTTTGTTGAGCTACGCCCTTGAAATTCCCACCCGACTTTGAATTTGCAAATCCATGCATATTCAAAGGGGTTGGGAGAGGAATTTGAACTGTAGTGAAACTTAAATTGTCTTAGATTTTGTAAAACTTCAATTATCTTGACGGGGACGATAGACGCCTAAAATTTACACTGTAGTGTACAGGATTAAATTTGTCAAGTCAGAGCCAAGAGAAATATTTATACTTACAACTTAATTAGTTCAATCCGGGGAATCCAGCTCATTATTTCATTTACATGGGGAAGGAACAGACCAACACTGAAACCAAGACAAGGGTTGGTTCATTAAAATACAAGGGGTATGTCTGTGTGTTTCCTGGGATTATTAAGACTGACATTAAGATAGTAGGGAGCCGACATCCTTAATAAATTGAACAGCCTATGTGCAAGGATGGAGATGGAAAAGAGATGGAGATGATGACAAGATCTGTTTGCTATCAAGCAATCGAGCTACCCTGGCTTCCCAATCTAACAAATATGCAAAGTAAAACTAGGCACTTGAATGAACTCCATACAAGCAGAACGGGACATGAAAACAGTAGTGCCCAGCCAACAAGCGAGTCCAAATCTTGATAACCACTCACCGCCTCACCACATGAGAAGCATATACATTGGAGATATATATGCTAATATCTCTATATGTAATTGTATTATGTAGGTTGATGCTCATGATGATAAGCATTCCTGGAGCACTTTTTGTGTGTGCTTGTCATGTTTGCCCAAAACATTCATAGACTCGGTTAGATTCGAAGCATGTAGTTCGGTAATAAAAGCTGCACTAAGAATTCAGTTGAGAATTCAATTCTTGAAGAACCCAAGAGAACATTTTATCATAACTCTCGCATACCTTTTGAGCAACCTACATTTGTTCAAATTAAAGCAGCAGCACAGACTTTGCAGCAGTAGTATACTCTGAGGGTGAATTTCCAAAACGAAAATCAGAATTTCTCTACAAGCTTTTTGAAATTAACAATTTGCACTCAAACTATATGAAATGAGGAGGAGGGCAGGGGATCTATAAAATTGCTGCATATTAATGGCGACTGTGAGAATGAGACCATTTTAGAATTCTAGTGTCTCTTGGCGTGCATAATAAAAAAAACGTCAAAAAACTGTAAATCTTCTCCCTGGATTTCTTGAAAGAAATCTATTCAGTAAAATTATGAGACCGAATTCTGAATAGACTCATTTATTCCTCGAGGTGCATGCTTGCTTTTGCATTTCGTGAAAGCTTTTGAGGTATCTGATGTAAAATGCGGAAGAGGTATTTGATAACATTCTACTTTTATACTTACAGGAAGACGAGGACGGAGCGGATTTGATGCTGGCCTTGTCTGTCATATTCAGTACAAGTTTGAGGGCTATAATAACTTTGGGGTGAGCCGGGTAAACCAAAGTAAATTCTAGAAAAATCATACAAACTCAGAACTCAGAGGTAGATACTGAGGTAAACTTTAGTGCTCAATTGTCAGCAGCAAAACAGTACAGAATAACAAAGTTACAAGTGAATAAAAAAAGTTACATTTCAGATTCATAAACTCAAGTGAACATTGATCAAATAAAATCGAGCAAGTTTTGAGGCCTAACCAACTGAAAGGAAATACCTTGTCATCTGCATTCATCCTACACATCTTTATGCTGGATGACTCCATGATGATTTTGTGACTTTCCAAGGTCTTCATTTCATGAACTCGAGTTAAAGGACTTGATGTACAGTCAAGTACAGAGAGGATAAAGATAATTGAACAATTAAAATTTATCTCTCCCCCGGCCATTGTTAATTGCTAAGAATCTGGGAGCTACATCTTATACTCGGTGGGACGTGAGAGAAAGCCGTAAGACAACAACATTCAATCCTACATTTGCCATCAAAGGGAATAAATCGCATCAGCTATTACTGCTGCTCCACAACGACATACGTAGACAAAATTGCAGTGTCTCCCATCCCTGTCTCGGTTTCGATTAGTTAGAGATAAATGTATCGGTGGAATTCCCGGGGCAATAACGGTAGCAGTATCAACAATAGCACAAGTAATTCCTCCGACCTCTCATCCACATCAGCCTCAGTCCGCGGTTGGATTTGGAATGCACTTAAGACATTTTTCTCTCAATCGTCAGTCTTTCATGTGCGACGACTCATCCGAAAAGTGAATCCAATTAATTACTGCACTTGTTTCTTCCCAGCCGTCGTCACTACATCCGCTGTGCTCAACTGCTTGGGTACTTCTGGTCAGAGCAGCATCCCGTCAGATAATATTGTCACTGCTGCAGCAAGCTCACTTTCTGCCAGTAGGAGCAGCAGTTGTCTTCAGACAAATAATTCCAATACCCCTACCGTCGACAGCAAGCCAAGGGTTGGCAAAATGGCACAGATCCTATCCAAGACAATGACTCTTTTGGGAGTCGCCTTTGTCATCCATTTTATCATCATGTCCACTTTCGCGGAGAGAGAAGGTAAGCCCATCCATAATGTTTTTTTTTGTTGATGAAGTTATTGCGTTTTATTATAAGGGAGTTTGTTCCAGTTTAGTACATGTTGTAGTATAAATGCCATCCCTTGTATTGTCTACTCTCACTTTCTATCACCAACTCCAACCTACTTTTGTTGGAGACGGAGGGGAAAAGCGTCAACTGTTTTTGGATTGAAATGAGAGCCATGTTCTATATATTACTTCCTAATGGATACGTCGATTCTAATCTCATGATTTCCCAAGCAATTAGTTAAATGCATTCTGCTGGATCCTTTCTTTAACAAGTTTGATACTATAATCTCAATATACGTTATTGCCAGTTGGCTAGGGCTGTACAAATCACACTTATAGGAATTGATAGAAGATAAAGTAATTGAGGGAACAGTCACAGTACTTGTTTTTTTGCATTGATTTCAATTAACATGGTTTCGTGTCGCCCAAAAAGTCAACTCCATCTATGTTTACGTTGCCCCTCATAAAATCATAGCACAAAAGTTTTCCCTTACAGATGAGAAAATTGGATTGATTTATGTAATTATTAGTAGATTACTCTTCCTGCCCTAATTGTTTGCACCAAAGCAAATGCAAAACGGGTTTCCTCATTTAACAATTAGAGTGATGGTTGATTAGAGATATCTCTGTCCACCATATATTTGAAATTACTTGTATCCATCTGAAAGAAGGAGCTATGCAGATATTCCGCTCCTGGCTATATGCCGAACGAAGCCGTAACTCAGAAGCTTTTGTCTGGCAAAATTCGTCAAACGGACGAATTAACGTAATGACTGAACCGAAAATGAGCATGGGAGTTTTGTTCATAACACATTGTACACATATAGTAAATACACATAGTTGCATGACGAAGACCAACTAAAAGTGTTACAACTTAAACACACGGAACCAACTCTATTCATTGTCGTTGAGCTTTCTCTGACGGGAAAAACTTGGTGTGTATTCCATCCAACTTTCCAACTATAATGCTGTAGATTGAGCTGTGTATAGTTTATATCGGATCGAGTGATTTATTATCTGGTCATGTGTCTTATAGAACAGCTCAGCTATCGTTTCAACGACAAGTTTCAGCTACATGTATTAATTAGCGTGTTTGTTCATTTCATCTGTCAAACGATTTAGGAGGTATTCATTAATCCTGGGCTTTCTCAGTTGGAAATTTGACCGCTATATATGTTTATGGACTTTATAGTAGTGTCCAAGCTTGGAGCTTTGAGTCTCTAAATAACGAAAAACAATGCAGTTAATTCTGTCCCCACAGATTTACTCATGGTTTTGTTTTGTAACAGATTATACGATTCGATGAAATTGGGTTTGGGATTGAAATCGATTGTAGGTTCATGGATTGGTTGAAAAACAGTCTGAAGTTTGTTTAGAGATTGTTATAAAGTAATTCTGTTTTCGAAATCGAAATCGAGAGTAAACTGTGCACAAGATTTAAAGCACGGTTCAAAACGCAATAAACAAACAAAGCTATTAGATCTGACGGGCTGGAGGAAGGATTAGAACTTAGAGCGTATAATTGAGATTTATTTTCGCACTCAGGGGTCCATCGGGAAATCTTGGGAGGCCAGGGACTTTTGTCCGGACTATAAACGTCTACTGGAAGCCTTAGCCTTTGTTTCTTAATAATAAAAGTTCTCTGTGTACTTTTCTTTCCGTCAATAGGATATCTAGGGAAAGAACAAGTCAAATGAAGACACAGAAAAAGTATACTGGAAATCTTTACTGATAGGTTGACTATGACGTGGAAGGAGTAAATCCTTTCCTAAAATTACATTTCGTCCTACAGAATACAGTCTGGAATTGCAAACAAGAGCTTGAGCCTGTAATGAAAAGCATTGATGAACGAATCTTTGATATTCTGGAAGCTCGAGTCCAATAAGTTCTAAGACACAAAAGTTTTGTTGGCTTATAAATAAGACTTGTAAGGCAATAAATAGAAGCGGTTGAATATTGAGCTCATTCTATATCTAGTGTTAAAGACTAAAATTGTAATAAAAAAGTATTACTGCTGGGAAGCCTTGACCTAAAAAATCTTAAAAACAATTATGAAGTATCAAGTGTAATATTTGAAATTAATTGACCTTTGAAATATATGGAATAGTTTTTTCAAAGCTCTGAGAAATGAGAGGAACATTAATGGAGTGTGGTATAAAAGCATTGATTTATTTGTACTGATTTTAGCAATTCCGTATGCACTCTGTTGAAAAGTCTAATGTTTATGAAACCATAAACACTTAATAAGGACATGTTCATTTCCAATTCCACTCCAGTATTCATGAAGTGTAGAGTATAAGATAAAATGTATAAAACCAACTACGAAATGAAATGAAACTGAAGTCTTGTATTAATATTAATTTCCACCGAAATCCCGCTCGTCGGGTGAATCGTGAAGTAAATTTTAATCCGTTTAGCAAAGAGAAAAATAATACCAAAGAAGCCCTCAACGTTCCGAGTTTACTGCTTTCCTTGAGCTGACTGAAATTTATGTATTTTTTCTCGTCATCCTCTCATCTTCTAGTATTCATTTGCTCATACTTTCTTCCAGAGAGCTGTTTACTACTTTAATCTAAAACAGAGATCTCCCCGTCTAGCTGGCCTAGCTTGTTCTTTTAAAATGAAATGAAACCTTCTGCTTGCGAAATTCGAATTCTGGAGCTCAAGCCCATGCTCGACACTGCAGTTCCTCAAACTCAAGATAAATTTAAAGGAATCAGGGGACTTCAAAACAAATATCAGTAAAATATAAAAGATGAAGGAACTTTTGAAGAGCTTATCGTTTTACATACCAGAGCATATACAAGATCCCAGACACAAGAAAGGCACCAAAGACTCCCCCAAGGTATTACGAGAAGGAACATTCCACCCCGCAACCAAAAAGCCTATGCGAAATCCTATATAGGAAGCTAACATTTTTTTCTGCAATTTCTTATCCCATAATACGGTGCGAAAAAAAGGGTAAGGAAATCCATGAAGCATTTCTCTTCCCCTGTCGCCTACTACGGACGGAGGAAATATTAAGCTTTAAAATCTGCTCATTCGGAACCATCTATCATTTTTATGTATACAAACCGTTCTTGTTTCCAACTTACTGCCTGGGTATTTTTTCGGGGAAATAACAGAGAGGATTAGGATGTAGTATGAGATGAAGCGATGAATAAAAAGGAAAGAGGATTAAAGTCTCCTTTGTGGGCCACTAAAATTGATCCTGATGCAAGGTTATGTGTACACCAGAATAGAGGGCTATAGCTTTTAGTATAATCTAGTATTATTTGACGTATGAATGGAAAGAAGGTTATAATTACTTCTGAACTCAGTGATTGCAAATAGAATTCAATTCATCAATCTAAAGTACCTATAATCTTGCTAAAGCGCTTCTTTTGAAGAGTTTTACGACGAATCAGTTTTCATATGCAAAATTAAAGAGTTACACAATTCGCAACCTATGTATCTCAGAATCCTGAAGATTTCTGGAATAAGGGCACAGAGTTGAATTCCTCCACGATACGCTAAATGCCAATTTCCCTTAGGTATTTCAATGTCAGAAGAAATGTGTGGGTTTTATGATATATTATTTATAGTTCAGTAAGACAAGGACACCCTTTTGCCTTTAGGAATCCCATTTCGTTCACAGAGCTTTGGGAGTGATAGGACATGATTAAAGTGTTCCATATGTCTTACATCTTCATGCCATCACCAGGCGTCCTTAATATTTAATCGGGATATCACGGCCAGATTTTCCTGTGCAGTGCAATATCCGATTGGCGCAAACAGGGCCAACAGAGTGTATGATGTAGGCACTATCCACAACATTCTATATGACGGGACTAATACAAACTGTATACAATTTATTATAAGGGACTCTCTGATAAATATAAGTTTTTGATTCGTACTCAGAGAGAGAGATATCCCTTGGAGCACTCAAGCTATCTTCCGAATATCCAAATCTAAGATATCGCATGCATGAGGCCTGTCTTCGCACTCTCCGAAAGCTGTCAGTTGAGGACAGATTTGGGATTCAGAGAAATGGGCTTTGTCACTTTGTTTTCTTTGCACGTAAAAAAACATGTAGCTCTAGTATTTTGAATGCCAGGGGACAGATTATAGGCATTCAGAGTAAGGTATGCTATGTATCTCATTACTAAGTAATACTTCGGGGGAAATAGGAAAATGTTACCTTCTAGAACCTATCAAACTCTATTATTGTAAATGATACGAGCTAAACATTGATATTTGAGATGCGGATTGATAAAAAAAATATACCTTACATCCATGATACTTGATTCCATATGCCGACAACATTGTAGTAGGTTTATAAGCTTTTATTATTGCCTATTGTGCCTGTACTAAACTAAGTTATCTATCAGCAATGTTGAAAGGTAGTACTAGCGTTTTCTGGAATCACAATTTAAATTATCAAAGCATATCTCTATTTTTATCATAATTCCGTCCTACACGGAATGAACTTCCTTTCTCGGAACCTGAAAAATGAGTCCTCGAATCCATATCGATTTTATGGCGGTTTCAAGGGACCTCCTGTTAACTTATGAGACAAGATAAAAAAGAAGGAAGGCTAGTAAGTCGGTGTTGGTACACAAAGAGAATCGATACGCGTAGAAATTGAGTGAGGGAGATCGCAGGCAAGTGAAAGATGGGGAAAGTAACACAAGAATGAACATGCATGCTATAAATGTGTATACTATAGATATAGAGAGCCGGAGATCTTGTACAGTATAGAATATCAGCTTAAAAACTAAAATAGCTTAGCTCGATGCACCTTAAGGGACTTTGGCTTGGTATATAGTTCAAGATTATAAAAGTGGATATTGTATTCCAAGGATGGATTAGAGGGGGTGATACATAAGAATAGGACGGAGAAAGAAATAGGGATTGACATGCATGACCAAAATTCGCACTCAAAGTCATCAATATTCTACAAACAAAGCTTTGCGTCTTCTGTACTAGCTTCTCCATTTACGATGATAGGATCTTTGGTGATGTGATAGAAATGAAGGGATGACATGTGCCATGGCAAACTAACCTTCTTTCTTATTATCTTCTTTATACAAAGACAGAGTATGTTACCATGTTCAATTTTCAGAGTCCTAGTTCGATTTAACCCGGCTTAATCTCTTTCCTTCTCTGTCATCTTTGACGGACGAAGGTATATGGGAATAATTATACACACTGGGCTTTCTGCACCTCGATTTCAATGAGAGGGATGTTAAATATGGGTTCCATCAAGTTTCCAAAACCTCTATTAATCATTTAGAAAATTTCATGGAGCACGGACTATTGTTTTCAGAATTGAGCTTTGGATTTTATCTGCCATCAGTATACATGGAATCCTTGCCGCTTTTAGGATAACTTGGTACACACTGAAGCATAGCTATTAAATATTGATACCTGGACGAGTAAAGCGGTAGAAACTAATTTGGCAGTGGGTGAAAGGCCCTGGAAATGCAAATTAACTTACCAATTTTGGGTACAAATTTCGTGTTATGGCATGCGGTGCCTGGAATTTCTGTTTCACTTGTACATTCTATCTTGTTTACTACAACTTGTTTACGACGTGAGACATTTTTTTATTACTATCCCATGATCTTGAATTGTAATATGTGGACTATGAAGAGGGACTTTTATTAATCTTATATTATGAGTCATTCATATTCCATATTCTACCTGTCATCTGACTACTAATGCGGTAGAATGTCCTCTCCACAAAATATCCCGTTACTTAATGGGAACGCTCCCTTGGGAGGGAAGGTGAATTAGATGAAAGAAAGTGAACTGCCTGAGTGCATGAAATAAAGGGCAAGCGGCAAGTGCTTGGTAGTTTTATGGGTCGACTCCCATTCACTTCAACCTCTCATTTATTATTTGTGTAATGTCATCTAGTTTTATGAGACAGTGAGGCTGCGGTCCAAAAGTGGCTGCTCTGACTGATCCTCTTTGATTTCTGATAAGTTTAATCATCAGTGCCGAAGGATGCATATATATATATATCCAAACTCGACTTTCTAAGGTTTCGTCCAATGAGTACCACACTAGTCAGGACATCGACTTGTACGATTTCAAGTCATGCTAGGGGAAACCGTGATGCTTGTTTGCTGAGGGAATTAGAGTCTTAAAGACTGGGGCGGAGTATCACCTAGTCATTGCGGAATCAAAGGTAACTGGGTAATTAGTTATGGATCGTGCAACTCGGACCTTGTAGCATTTATTAATGTGTAGAATTTTGCGTAGGAGTTAGACGACTGGATACATATGGCATATAAAGCTAAGGTCTTTGTGTGAGGTATCGGTATCCACCTGGTGGCTTGAATTATTTTGTGCTCGGGGTTGATTAAATACGAATTTGCATGTCTGAGAAAACAACGATCCTTCGTGGTCGGAAAATTATCCATGTCGTGCTTAAAGTTTGGACAAATTGACTCAAAAAATAGAAAGCCTGTGTCACTTGTGTTTTGAATCCATGGAATGCTTGTCTCTATAATATTCCATCCCTTTTGCTTACTTACACCTATGCATGCATCCAATTATCCTAATAGTCCAACATTAAATCCTTATAATGTTTATTTGCATTTTCAAATCTACGTTGACCTAGAGTATAAAGTGCTGAGAGTCCTTTAATTAATAAAGTCCAAATAAGCTATCAGCATGGGTGCAATTTCTAATCAACTATGCTGAATCCATTCATGGGACATTAATCACATGTATTCCTTATTAAGGAACAAATCACATGGCCATTCGATTTTTTTTACTACAATAATTGCATTCTAAATCCTATAGCTATCGGAGGAACAAGTGCACTTTTCCTCCAGATTCGAAGAAAGTGTGCCCTGTCCAATCTAATCCTCCTAAGAGACACGATGAGATGAGATACGCTTCCCGTTTATTGGCAGTCATATAAAAAGTCATTCGATGATCATGACCAAAATATTGTATCCATCTGATTTCTCTTTTACAACACACAAGTTTTTCCCCGTAGTGCCCTCCGTTAATATGTAGCTCATCCGGTCCCAGATACCATCAGTTCTACGACGATTACCTCGCATAACCGAGTATTAAAACCAAAAAACTACTCTCCTAGTGTTTCATCACCTCCAGCAACAGCTTTAGAACGAGTAACTATGTAATTGTAATGATATTGATATCATTAGTTTGGATTTGAGCTAGTCATGCCAACTAGCTCTAGAATTAGATACCATTAGGA
>JAQFYM010000638.1:0-55008 GCA_034694785.1 Agrenia bidenticulata | reverse complement strand
GGTTTTATTCGGTATGAGCAGATTCTCATTTCAGTGCAAACCATTTTTTATATTTTTGTTTTATATTTCTTACCCCAAAGATCTTCAAGGGATGTAAAATAAAGACATTTTGACTTAAAGGGTAAAAAAGGTATATTTATTACCTGCTTTCACGCTAGTTTATATTAGCTCGTCCCTTTTTGCATTGATTTTATACTAAAAAAAACTTCTATCTACTGGCAAATGATTATACTTACCTTTATATTAGATTATGTAGCAAATAATTGTAACAAATAGAGTTTGTTAGAGTAAAAACATAACCTATTGTCTAATTTTAGGTTTAGTCTTTAGTTATTTTATTATTATTAATTTTGATTTTTTTAAAAGTCTACTTTTTGTCAAATTATAAATACAGGTTCTACAAAAAATTGCATTTTATGAATAGCGGATTTTGTCTAAAGATTTACCAGTGGCGTAACCTGATTTTTTTTATAGTGGGGGGGGGCAAAAAATAAAATAATTGTTAAAAGGAAATAAATAATTTGCCTTTTTTTGTAAAAAATTTGAAAATTTTTTTAAAAATACATTTTTTATATAAATGTTTTTTTTTCGGTTTTTACGGCCCTTAAAAAACCCCCTTAAAATTCAGACTACACTTTTTTGATCACAGGGGGGTACCTAGGCCCCTCTTGGCCCCCTGTTACGCCACTGAGATTTACGCTGTCAAAAAATTTTTTGTATGGTATTATGAGACCTGTTTTTAAACATCTAGTCGCATGTACATATACTGGAAAATAGACAATACAGGACTCGGTATATTAGTCTATCTTATTAATCTTTATAGCAATAATACTTTTTTATATATAAATATTTATACTATTTTTTATTATTTGAAAACTTACCATGGTGGAGAATACAGCCCAAACAAAACAACCATAAGAGTCATGTGAATATTCGAACGATGCAAATGAGTATAGGAAAAACTAGATAAACAACGACAAGAAAGCAGTAGCAAGGATACATTAAATCTAATCTAGAATAAAAAAAGAAATAGGTAACATAATAGGGAAAATTACAGTGATAGAGTTACAAATGAGAGTAGCAGGAAATAAGTCAGATTGAAGAAAGATTCTATTTTACTACAGACTGTGGGCGATAAGGAATTTTGCTGTCATTTTTAAAATGAAAAACGCAAGTTAAGTTACAGGGCATTGAAAAATAAACCGATACGAAAATGAAAGGTTGTAAAGAAAAGAAAATAGCAGAACGAGATACAGAGGTAAAACGAGAACCGACACCAATGGCAAAAAAAGTAGAAAGGGAATGAAAGATGTATATATTTATACTAATATCAACAAGAACCGGATCGTAGTGCGTAAAATTGACTAGGTCAATTTTGCGCATAATTGACTGGCATGGGTGAAAATAAATAAATGCGTAATTATGACTGACATGAAATTTTTAAAGGTGTGTTTTTTAGACTTTGTAAGTCAAAAATATAATCAAAATATTTATATTGCATTAATACTTTTGGCAAAATATAGTTTAGTCTCTAACCTTAATTTAGGGCGGAGAAAAAGTTGCCCCAATTTAAAGGTGGGACTGATACTGGTTTAAAAATTTTTAAACTAAGTTTAAAGATAAGTAGCAAAATTTAGAAAAACAAAAATTGTAATTAAAGTTTATTTACCTGTATTATATGTCAAAGCATCTGTGTCGACGTAGTCTAAGGTTAGGTTAATAGGGTTATAGTTAGGGGACAGGTTATTGTTGTATATATTACAGCTCTTTTTCCGCATATATTGCAAACTACCTGCATTTTATTTTTCGTAAACTTTGTATTTGCATAAAAACTTTCTGCCCTAAATAAAGGGTGAGGACTGAGCAACATTTTGCCACAATTATTACCGTAAAATAAATTTTTTGATTTTATTATGATTAATGAAGTCCAAAAAACACATCTTTAAAAATTTCATGTCAGTCAATTTTACGCATTTATTTTTTTTTACCCCTGCCAGTCAATAACGCAAAATTGACTCAGTTAATTTTGCGCACTGCCATATGGGATTACGACTGGATAATTACGAAATTATTACAAGATTGCATGCAAATGTTTTAAAGGTGCAAAGAAAGCAAATCCAATATGCTAAGAAAAAAGTTAAGATGTACAAAGTAATTTATAATGAAATAAACGCATAGTGGAGATAAAAACAGTGAGACAGTTATGTACACGCGCCCGAGAATCTTGTCTTAATTGAATGACACTTGGGTTTTATATGATAAGTTAATTGACGATATTGCGTAGTATGCAACAATAAAACCCCCCATATTAATTTGCCAAACAAAATAAATATACATGGGATGAGAAACAGAACAAACCTTTCTGGAGTCTAAAAGACAAATACAAAAAGCACGCCAAATTTATAACACTAACCTACACAAAAAACGTGTAAACAAACGCGAGTAAAACAGGATTAAAGGCGGTACTAATAAAGGAAGATAAGAAACAGATGTGGCCAATATAATACGTTTAAAAACGACAAACGCTCACAGAGGGTCGGTATTCGGTATAAAAATTAGAATAACACGCATTTAAATATAATCTGCTGAGATTGCCATATGCTTTGAAAGATCGCAACTTTGTCTGCAAACCGCATCACAAATCGTTAGAAAATTTGGGCAAAAAAAAATTTAAAACCCAACAACTTAAGGATTAACAATATGTTAGATAATATACTAGAATTTCTTTTATCTATAGCGAAAACAATCATCTAGAGAGTTTGTGACCCATATAAACTTATATCATTGATTAAAAAGAGACGCAAAAAGCTTAAACAAGAAAAGGCGCCTCCACGTAGACAAGCCATTTACACAGGTAGAAAATAATACAGTAAAGCGGGAATTGCAGGGAAGATATTTTGGCAATTGATCTAAGGATAAAAATAAGGAGTTTGTAAAGGAAAAAAGATTGAGATAGTAAAATACAGAACACACACAAAAAAAGATTGCATATCGTTACAGCTTAAGTGTATGTTGCTTTGAAAAGACGGCTAGCAATATATAAAGGTGAAAATTCAAGTAAAGCAGTTATTAAGCGGTGCGGAAATTGTAATATTTTTACAATAAAAAGAAAAGCAGGGTTTAATCGTTGAGACAGTAACAGACTGCAAAGCAAAAACTATGATAGATAGAATATGAGTAAGAATACAATACAACTATACTGATATGCATAGATTTTTTGCCTATATAGATACGCATGACAACTTACAAAGAAGAACAGGAACGAGGTAGTTAGATGCTTATACAAGGAACATAACCATTTTGGCACACCACAAGTGTTTTTATCAAAAACAAATGAGTTTGTTGATGTACAAAAAATAAGGAGAATATTGCTTTAATTAATAATGATGCGACAAGAAGCTGTTGAGATACAGTGTAGTAAAGCGCTGCGTAAACGGGTTATGAAAAAATTACAGATAAGGTAGTAAAGAAACAAGGTGTAAATAATTTTAGCAAGAAAAACACGAGAAAAGTGCTCTACAACAAAATACACCATACGGGTATAAACTTACTTTATACGAGGAAGTTACAGGTAGGTCAGTAGTTGCAAGTATAGACAATAGTGCATGAAGGAATATACAGTAAAAGATCTCGCCTAGAGAATAAGACACAGTTCGTAGAAGAGCAGCAAGCGCACATCTTGCAAACATAGAGTTTAGTAAAATAATTACTACAGAATTAAGAAGCCCGGTTTTTAAAAAAGTGTTGTCCATTATATGTGTATTAAAAATACATATTTGGTATAAAGAGTGTCAAGTGGGATGACCAAAAAGACACAGGTCACATATCTAGACTTGTGATATAGTGTGGTAGTCTTTACGTAGAGGGGTGCTTTAAATAAAAATACAGAAGAATCTGTGAAAGTGACACTCTCTGAAGATGACATTACGGTTTCAAAAATACATTACAAATTGTGTTTATTAATGTAAAAATATAGATTACACAAAATTTATTTACTTGTAAGCAATTTTTCGTAAGGACCTAGTTCCCATGCCCTTTAGACGCATTTTTTTTTGTATTTTCTTACCTTTAAAAGCATGTATTTTTTTTTACATATTTTACGAAAAAAATATATTTTCTTGTTTTTTAGATAAAAATAAGATAAAATAGTTTTTTATGTCAATTTGTGTGTCACTTTGTCGGGTTTTACTGTATTAGTCCGTCAATCATAAATATTCTTTTCAAATCAAAATTTAGTGTTGGACCACGAGCCTTGGCAGCTGATGCTACAAGAACGGATTTATTTGCATACCCGTAAATGTATGATCGAAAGCGTTGGTCGCTGTTAGCGACTGTTGTGAGACATCAGCGCCGCAGGCATGCCATTTTTAAGAATAATAAAACGACTTTAAAATTAGTTGTTTAGTGGGTCATGATGAAGAATGATGCATGCGGACATAAAAAAAACATTTATGTTACTGCGCCTTTTGTTTGAGAAAAGACGCAGGGTGTTCAACGAAAAAAGACGCGGCTATTCAGAGAAACATAAAATGCTTGTAGGAAACAGGAAATAGGTAAAGATTACACATAAATAATAAACCTAACATATAACACGACAGTTAGGTTTTTGTGCATGTCTGAAATATTAATAATTAAACAAAAGCGGAGTAAATATTTTTATATTTTAAGTTTACTAGATTAACTATTTTACTATATTTATGCAAATTGAATATGAAAAACAAGAATAACAGCTTTAAATTTGTAATTTTATATTTCGTATGTACTGCAGTTTGTGATTTATACCCATTTTGCTAATACATTTTAATTTTACTTTACTTCTTAAAAACACCTAGGCATGTTAGGTGAAAGCAATAATAAGCTACACACGTAAGTTTAAAGTTTTGTTTTTTTACCTGTTCTATTTTTTTTAGGCCATATATAAAATGCACAGGCATTTTTATACTGCAGAGGTATTTTATGCACTTTTTGTTGATAATGTAAATTGACTTTGGTATTTGCTTACTATAAGGGTCGGGCTTTTCGTGCGGAAAATATGACTATAAAAGCAATAAAACAGCTTTTTTTTCTAAAAACATATTTTTAGTGTTTTGAAAAAATTATCTTTTAATTAGAAGTCATAAAACAGTACTGAATTACGTGCCTAGAAATTAGGTACAAAAATAGTATTTTTTGTTTTTACTGACGCAGAAACTAGTAGAAGATTACAGATGATATACAAATTCCGGCAATCAGCAATATAAGCAATTTTTCAAAGGCGTATTTAGTAATCTTAGAGTATAGTTGAGCAAAGATGCGCTATTATTTATAATAATACATAGTTATTTGTTATGACATGATCATCAAGAAATAATAATATACATTAAAAAATAAAAAATTTTATGCACGGCATTTTTTTGAACAAGTAAACTCAAAGAAAAAAAAAATTAATTATAATTTGAAGTTTGCGAAAAAAAAGAATTTACAAGCTACCGTGTTCCCTCGAAATATACGACGTACACATATAAAAAATGCTACAATGCATATTCCTTTACAAACTACGCATCTACTAAATTATATTACGTGGTTTTTTTTTTAAAACTGCGCAATGTATTTAAGTTTTTTTATGAAATATTTTTTTTTTTGAAAAACAATTGTATGTAAAAATATACAGATGAAAAAAAACAGACTTGATATGTGTTACTATTATCAAATAATGCTTAAAAAAGCACAGTTGAAATATATGATAAAGAAAGTTTCAAAAAGTGCCAACATATTAATAAAATATACAACTCGCAACACAGTAAAAAAATACAAAAAAACTAAAGTAAGTATAAAATAATGTAGTTTCATTTCTATGCAAAATTTTTACTATGGAAAAATACCGTGTAAACTTATAGTGCAGGTTAAGATCTAGAAATACAGTGTAATATAATTTTTTTTTCATATACAGTATAACTTTCCATTTTATGTAATTTTGTGCTCGAAAACGAATAAAATTCACAATTTGTGTAAATGACTATTTTACATTTTGTAAATTTTACAAAAGCGCTCATAAAATTGACTTTTAAATATGTAAAAATTACATGTAACTAGTATACAAGATTTTTCTTGTAAAAAAAGGAAAGAATATTAGGCATATATGAATCATTCGGATCTGGCGCGTATGTTGTAGATATTTACGAAGTCATATTTCACAGGCGAAATAAAACTTTTACATATATCAGAGGTTACATAGAGCAGAGGGTTTACTGTATCTCAAGTTTTATTTGTTTGTTTATAACTGTTTATTTGCAATTTTGCTAGAGAACGGGAAATAAAAAATTGCAAATTGTTTTAGCGTATCAAAATGTGCCAATATCACTATATTTTTATATAGTGCTATAAAGCCCTTTAGTCGAATTTAATTCTGTCGCGTTATTATCGAGAAACCACAGTAAGTAGAAGATAAAAGAGGTAGCTTTCATATCAGAAAAGACCTTACTTATATGTAGAATAGCGTATTTGTAAATAGTAAGCTTAGATGACAGCTTTGTTCATATTTATCAGGTGATCAGTAAAGAAAACTTTTAATACAAAAAATGCAGATATAATTGTTCACACCGTTAAAAAATGTATAAATTATCATTTTTTTACAATGACCAAACCAAACATACTCGAAAGAACGTGATAGGAACTATTTTCTCCAATTACTATAACAGATTGTTTTTTTTGCTAAAATTACATGTTGAACTTGTTGTGGCAGGGCCATGGGGCACAGGGGGGGCACGTGCCTCCTCCTAGAAACAAAAAACGTAGCCTGAATTTAAGGAGGGGGGTCTTTTTTTTTGTGGCCTCAAAATTTGCGAAAAATATATTTATATAAAATTTGTATATTTCAAAAACTCTCAAATTTTTTTGCAAAAAATAAAAATATTTGATTTTGCGTTCTAGTTAGTTTTTTTTTTTTTGCCCCTGTCGTATCAAAAATTGCCCTTCCCATATAAAATTGCACCCGCCCCCTTCAATTGGGCGTAGAAAAAATATATGTCATAAAAAAAATAAGACGACAGTATTATGTGATTTTTAAAAATTGAACTGTTATAAAATACCTAGAATTATATGCTTTTTTACTTAAAACCAATCCTTATTTGAATTTCGATAATCAATAGATTTCAAGCTGCAAATCGTTTAATCAAGCCGTAAAAAAAGGAGAAGCGTAATAGAAAACATCTTTTCAAGTAAATAAAAAAATTACAGTATTTTCTGTGCAGTAAAACGATAAAAGATCAGCGTAAAAAAAAACCATGCTTGTGTAATAATAAGTTGGATAAGGGTTTACATCCACAAAGACGACAGCAATCGATTGAAACTAATAAAATCTACATTTGATTAGTATAATATGCATAGACGAAAAAAATACCGAAAAACCCTAACTTAAATCGATTCCGAACAAATACTACAAAAGGGACTGGCACAGTAAACAAACACATATGTGTATCACTGAATTAAGATGATTGTTATTCGCGTTTTTTATCTTGCTTAATTGCTTCATAATAACATAAGAACAAATATAAAGCAAACATATTTTTATGTTTTTATAAATTAACACACTTTAAATGTTTAAAAAATGCAAAAGACAAAAACAATATACTGAAAAACAAGCAAATAAAACATCTTACTGGAAACATACTTACTTTGTAAAACGAAAACTGGGTTACAATCCTGTTAATTAAGCACACGTTTGCCTGTATGAATACTTTAACTAAGGTATAAAATATAAATGTAACTAGAAAAAAATTCTACAATATTAAATCACTGAAGTAAAAAGACAAATAATGCAATTTTGCAATATATTTAGCGTATTACAGTTTCAAAAAAAAATCGCTTAATTAAAATTACTAAAGAGAAGTAATTTGTGACAATTTATTGTAATCAGGAACGTTTATGTAGTAATACAGCTTTAAAAAGTTTCTTAAAAAAGCCAACCAGTAGAAAATAAATCTTCGTAGTAAAAATACACACCTATCCCGAGATATTTATTTGTTTAATTTTTTATCGAAAATATGTCATGGTTTAGATCAGGGCTGTCCAAAATTCTAAATTGAAGGCGTCGAATAAATAAATAAATTGAATTTTTAGAGCCACAACAAAAGCAAATATAAATGATTAAAAAATATAAATTATCGACCAGCATGCTTATGTAAATAGCCTAAATGTGTTACTAAGGCATTGTCGCATGTTCAGTGCAACGAGTTAAACTTTATTTTATGTATAAAATCAAAAAGTGTAGCTTCTTGTGCAATGCCTTGCAAATTTTGTATATACAGTCGGATCCCATTCTTTCTACCAGTTATTACTTGTAGTTAGCCAGCACCATGCAAACAATGATAACGCCGATGCAACGTATAATAATGACAGGTCTTCTCTAAAAACACTGCGACTCTAAAGTTTATAATGCTTCCGACTTATAAAGTAATACTAATATTTAAATATTGTAAAAAAAGGATCGGGTAAAAATTCGTAAATAATAAAATTCTAATAATTTTTGATATTTAACACAAATAATCGAAAGTTGAATTTTTTATACAAAAATAGTCCAAATATCGAT
Source organism: Agrenia bidenticulata (assembly GCA_034694785.1). Classification (NCBI taxonomy): domain Eukaryota; kingdom Metazoa; phylum Arthropoda; class Collembola; order Entomobryomorpha; family Isotomidae; genus Agrenia; species Agrenia bidenticulata. The sequence goes on along the minus strand of JAQFYM010000638.1, from coordinate 46,442 downwards.
GTTTTGAGACGGTTTTATCCATAACAAATAATGAAAGATTTTTCCGTATATTTATATTATTTTATACTACAAATTTTACAAAGTGGTTTTGGCTAATAGTTTTTCCATCTTTATAATGCAAATAAAAAAGAATTGAACCAACAAAGGTTATACAAATAGAGAAAAATACATAAAATTATGCCTTAATTTACATATCGGACGTAAAAGCTGGCATATTTATGTAATAAGAAACGCTTAAAAGCTGTCATCAGTTCGACGGTAAGCTTCAAAACACACCTTAGACTTTTTTAAAGTGTATAAACGCGTATAAAGTAGTCTTAAGTTCAAAAAATTGTTTACTATCCTTTTGATTACTTTTTACTTCATTTAAGATATAATTGTATTCGGACCTAAGTATTTGTGCCCCGGACTCACTTTGGCTCGATGATTTAAGAGTTGGCCACCCCTGGTTTTAATTACTAGCTTGCCTTTATTTTAAAAAAAAAAATAATGCTAATCATGTATCAAAAAAAAATATTATACTTTGTGCACCTACCTTAAAAAAAACATCCGAAAACTGCAGTAAAAGCGGAAAAACGCGATATAAAAAGACAAAGCTGTAAAACTAAAAAAAAGCAACTCTATTCTACTATATATATACAAATACTAATTTAAAAGTTGTTGTAGAAAATGAATTCTACGACTTTTTTTTTACATTGCATAATGATGTAACTGCTGAACATATCGGAGTCAATGTGACATTTTAAAAAGCAAAAAGAAACTTTTTTTGGCCTCAAATGTACAAAACAATTAGAAATTATGTTTTGACATGTGAAAAATGCCAATTTTCAAATCCAATAAATTGGGACAACAAGAACTACACCCGGTTGCTGTTACTATAAGTTTTAAGCGCATAGGTGTAGATTTAGTTGGCTACCTCAAAAAAACAAAAACTGGCAATGTTACTATATGTATTTTCACTGAGTATTGCACAAAATAAGCTTTACATTGCCTATTGCAGACACAACTGCAATATCTACAGCAGATGTCGATTATAATTTACTTTTTTCAGAATATGGTGGGGTTTAAATTTTACAAAGCGATCAAGGCAACAAATTTGATAATCAAGTTATCAGAAAAAATAGTTAAAAATTTAGATATTAAGCATGTGACAGCAAGCGCATATCACCTGTAAACAAACGGACTTGAGAAGCGCTTTACTCAAACACTTTGCGAAGCCTTAGAAAAATATGTAAGCGAAAACAAAACGATTGGGACATTTCTATTGCTCAAACCTGTTTGCATATAACACGAAAATACAAAAAAAGCACAACGTATTCCGCCGTTTATACTTAGGTACATAAAGACAACAATTTTACCTGCTATTTGGTTATGTAAAGAAGCCCAAAACAAGTAAAAAGACAAGGTTAATGATATAAAACCAAAAAAAAAACCGATATAAAGCAGTTGAAAATAGTAAAATGGCACAAGAAAAGCAAAAAAAGAATTCTGAAAAACGCCGAAATTTACAGAATTTACATAATCGAGATTCTGTAAGATTGCAAAAACAAAAAAAAAACAACTTCGAGATGATAAACTATGTACACGCTATGGAAAAGCTTTTAAAATTATCAAGGAATAAAAAAATAACGTTTTACGACTTATGAATAGTAACAATTCTATATTAAAACGATTTCATAATGGCGATAAATAAAAAAGAAAAGGAATAAGGCCGGGTAAATCTGATTTAGATGCAATGGGAGAAAATTATAAAAAATGCGATTTGGGCGATAATTATAAAAATAATGCATTAAGTACGGTCCCTTCGATAAATTCCGAGTAAGATAGTAATGAGAAAAACCAAATATTACCATTTTTGGTAAATTACGGTATTCCCAAAAAGGAAATATTAACTGTGCAAGGCGCAAAATAATGATAAAAAATCCAAAAGATTTGAAATATACAAGGAGAAATAGACAGAAGAGAACTATACAAAAAGGTGTTTTGAGCCAGTCATTCGTTTAAAAATAATCAATCGGGAATCGTTCAAAAATCTTTAAAACAGTGTAGAGATAGCAGCATTGTGGAAAGTTGTACTAAAATTCGTTCCAGTGACGATTATGCACGTTTTTCTCTGGATTGCAGCACTAAAATACACGACGAATAAAATTTTGGCAACAGCATTTTATTTTGCTTAAAAGATAAAGGATTTTTTTTTTGATTGCATTGATATTGTTCCCGAAAAACTTTTTTTGAATATTAGTTTACATTTTGAATATCTTCATGTGCACTTTTTTTTACCGCGGACTGTAAAATTCCTGCTTGGGTAAGACAAAAAATCTTAACAGCTAAAAATGATCTTTTTATGCCGGTAAACATAAATAATTTACCTTGGGTTTACTTTAAAATTGATCTCATCGCGAAAAAATGCTTTGTAGTTGATTCATATGGCTAAATTTTACACCAATTGCAAAAAAAAAACTCTATTAAGAATATGATATAATTTTAGCAAATTTCATTTTTGCATATAATAGTTTTTACCCTAAAAGATGTTTATATAGGTGGATTATTTGTTATAGCATTTTTTTACTGGCATATAAAAAATCTATGGGGAAAAATTTTGACCCAGGTAAATTCAGACTAAAAATTTTGCAGTATATGAAAGATTAAGAAAAAAATAAAAAGTTGTTATTTTTTTTATTTTTTTTATCATTGAAGACTAAAAATAAAAGTATCTTTTTTATGATGTATTTATAAGTGTGTGTTTTAATTTAATTTTTACCGATCAATGTTGTATATTTTTACCATGCACAGGTTTTTTTATAGCTAAAATTCTCGAATTTTTGTTTTTTTAGTATTTAGTACAAGATTATTCAGTTCATGAATTTTACACAAACACATTAAAAGTTATTATCTAATGCAAACATGCAAATACCGCTTTATATACACATTTTACAAGAGGATAATAAGTTGGATAAATAACACTTTGAAAGGAATTTTAATAAACTAAATTTATACCCGTTTATAATTATATGCATCATAAATCTTACATTTTTACTTGATTAGGTATCCATTCAAAAAAGAATGTGTACAAAGAGTATTATTTTTTTATTGAAAAACTAAGGTATGGCATCATAGATCAAATGGGAAATAATAAGGCCATTTTAAATTGAAAAATACTTTTTCGTATTATCATGGTTAAAAAACAAAGAAGTAAACAAGATATTATTGTTAAAGAATGTAGGAATAAGTGAATAATGGTTATTTGATAACTAGGAGCGTATGCATGGAAACAACTATATTTATGACAACAAATTCCTTATAATAAATCGCAAATTATTTCTTTGGGCTATGTTATATATCTAATATTGTGTTATTGTATATGCTGTAGTTTTTTTTAGCACACCAAGACTTTTTAAATTTTTGAGCTTATTATAACGATATCGCCATAGTACCAGTACGTTCAAAATATTAAATATATACTAAAAGCTATTTTGATAACAATAACAGCTTCGCCGTCTATTCTAGCTTTTGAAAAGAAGTTCAAAAATTTCTTTCTATTTTAAAAAAGAAAATACTTCAGACTTCTGGGCAAAACAGATTAAATACATTTGATAAAACATATTATATAATAATATAGAAACTTACTGTCTTACAAACTAAAAAGGTATTATGAATTGCGTTATAAATGTGTTTTTAATTTTAAAAGTACATAGCCACTATTGTTAAATGTTACAAATTTGCAAAGTCCATGTTACTATTGATTTTTGCACCTTTTATATTAACGCTATAGAAAAATAGTATTCCTAATTATATTGTAAATCGTATTTTATAGTTTCTTAAATTATATAAATTATAACATTTTTATAATTTTCTTTTGTTTCAGGCCTGTAAAACACTTTTATACTTATGAAATTTGTTGTATAAAAACGTAAATGGCATTTTTATACAGTATTATATAATTTTGATTTTTGTTTTTATTTGATAAAAACTTGTTTTATTTTTTTAACTTTATGATGATCTATTACAGGTAAAAAAAAGCTAACAAAAGTAAAAAAAAGAATTATAATCTTTTGCTAATATGTGTTTTGCAAATTCAAACGATAGAATATGCATTTAGTGCGTTAGGCATGTATAATTTTATATGTGGGTTTTTTTTGTGCTGTTTATTATCGTGAAAAAAAATTTTCACAAATGCTTTGTATACTAAAAAACGGGTTTTAAACCGAAAACATGTACTTGCCCGTTTTTTTCTAAGTTATAAACTTTGTGTTTTTTTGCTTGAAATCAAATAGGTCGGCTTTTTGTTTAATGTCTAGTTTTATTGTTTTTTTTATTAATGTTTTTTATACTGTGGCGTGCTTTCTTTTTTTCTTGTCAAGTATCCTTGTATTACCATTATCGGTGTCTTTGTAGATGCACCCATTTTCTAGTTTGATTTCATCGTTTCTTTGTTTTTTGCTGTATTTTTCTTTTTAGTAGTGTTAAATGTTTATTTGCTGCCTTTTTTTGTTTTTTTTACTTTAAACGATTTTTTCTTTTACGGCATACCTTTTTTTCTGAGCATGAACTATCGATTTGCAGCATGAAACAAATTGATTATCAGAATTTAAATAAGGATTTATTTTTAGTAATAAAAATACCAGTCCAAGTACGAAAATAATGTTAAATTGAAAAAATGTTTTTAATACAGTTGTCCTATTGCTTTTAAAGACATTATTTTGTTTACACAAAATTTAGGGGGAGGGGGGGGGGGGAATTTCTACGGGGGGGAACCAATTTTTTAAAAAAAACCATCATAAAAAAAATTCTGGCTACGCTTCCGACTCTGTTGCAGTCGCGTATTCAGGATTTTTTTAATTCAGGGGATAGTCAGTGTTTTGAAACAAAAGTCCAGCTAAAACCATGTTTTTTAATATTTTAAAGTTTATATTTTTTCGGATCATTTGTTTTTTAAGTTTTTAAATTCAAATTCTTGAAATGAAAAAAATCTCTGCACAAACAAAAACCCCGTAGATTCAGGAGTCAAAACTTTTCTAAAGGGATGAGGTACACCTCGACTATCCCTCCTTCAGCCTCCGTAGTATGTAAAGTACTCTGTTGCGAAAAATTGTAAGAAAAGGGGAGATGCAGCACCAAATGCATTTAAGCTCCGTTCCATTGCACATCTTTTTGTCACAAAAAAATCTTACTGTCTAAATTTTAAAAAAATGTAAACCGGAGTGTAATAAACACAACGCAAGCAAAATTGCCGCATTTAAAATTTGTTTAACGCTTTAGTCTACCTGCATAAAATAAAAATAATTATTTATGCACAAAAGAACGTATTAAATATAAGACAATATAGATATTTAGTGTAACAAAAAATTATACGAAATTCATGTTTTTAATTGCTGACACAGAAAAAGCTGAAATTTCCACCATAAACAAAACCCACTGTTTTTTGCTATGTGAAAACATTGCAGGTACTCTATTTTGCAATATTAAATTATTTCAAATAAACAATTTACAGCAAACAGTATTTTTAACCCAGTGCTTATACAGAGCATGATTCCAACAGCCGCTTATAGCAAAAAGAGCATCTAATTACTGCATTTTTTTGACAATACTTTTAAAAATATACAATCATAATTTTAAAATTTATTTATGTAGATAAGGCGTCTTATTGCCCAGTAGACGAAAAAAATATAAGGATCGATATTTGCCTAGTGGCGTATTAAGAAAATTTCATGAACAGGGCTAGTTAGTGTTTTTTACACAAAACTCAAGTTAAAAGCACGCATTGTGAAGTGTAAAATCTCAATCATTTTGTTATAACATTTGTCAAACTAAAAAAATATTGCAATAATTTTTTTGTAAGAAGAAATCTTTGCTCAAAATTTTACTGTTGTCGTAGATAAAATTATACCCTTTATGAAAAAAACCACTCTTCAATTAAAGCAACAAAAAAAATTCTTTTAATATAAAAACATAACAGATACTAGTATTGCGAAAACAAAAAAATAATTTTGCCTACTCAGCTGCAGTAATTCGTTTTCTATGAACAATTTTTTTTTTGTGTCTTTCTGTTCTAATCATTCAAATCAATAATCCGTAATCTAAAAACAGCAAAACATACAAAATCACCCACTGTACCTTTGTCCACTTAAAGAAAAACCATAAATAGCTAAAGAAAATTGGTAGGTTTAGTTAAAATCTACACACAAACTCAGTCATATATTTAAATTACGTGTCTTGATAGCATTTGTATAAAAGCGATGATAGAAACCAGAATAAAAATTGAAAATAAATTGTAAAAGATAATGCATACAAAAAAAAAAAAAAAGGTAAATGAGTGGCACATGCCAACAAAACATGGAAGTAAATTAAAAATATTTGGATGTTAGATAAGAATACACAGTTACGTAGTACAATAATTGTTAAGTTCCTATTACACAAAGATAGGGAAATACCTATAAAAACGCAAGGTTTTTTAAAAAATCCCTATAAAAATTGCTGTCAAAGTAACGTAGAACTGTTACTAGACACAAATAAGATAGATAGTAAAGGTAAAGTACGTTTGTAATGTACCTGTTGTCTTTTTTAAAAGGCAATAGTCCCCTCTGTGTAGTTATTAAAGCCCGCTTACAAAAACACGTAAAACCCGTTATGCAAAATAAAAAAAAAATAAAAATATAGAAACACTAAAAACAATATTAGCCTTAAGAAATAGTGCAAATTCTGCATGTCTTCGGCTGCTTTTTATTCCATCTTACTAAATAACATATACTTTTTTTTTTTTGAGTATAAGACGCCGGACTTTTTTATAAGATTTATACGTAAAAAAACCATTTAAATACAATTATGTTTATTTGTTTTCGTTTTTGTTTTTTTGGTCGATATCTGCTAAAAAAACATTAAATTAGTTGCATACCTACAAAAAAAACTAACGAAACTATTCTAAAGAAATAAAAAACATAATTATTAACAAATTTTGATCGTTGGCGTTATGTTTAATAACAGAGTCTTATGCGCTGGCAAAATGAAAAAAAAATTGTATATTTATACTTTTCGTCATTTAAAAATATAAACTGAAACAACATGTACAATTATACACAAAAATAATATTAAAGAAATCAAACTAGTAATTACTAGCTTAAGGTTGCAAAATTTATTTGTTTCATAGGCAAAATATATATATTTTTTTAGCTTACAAGCACAAATAAATTTCATAAATTTAAGACCACAAAGCATACACAGACAAAAATCTTTGACCTTTAATAAATTTTAAGAAACATATCAGGCATTTATATTTATGAAAGACAATCAAAAAAAAAATACCTTGAATCACCTGGTTGAATTTAAATTGTCTTAGCAGACGTAATTTTAAACTTACATTAGTATTATAAATTTTTTAAGTGGTAAATAAGAATTGCAATTGATATTACAACAATTATATAAAAAGCTGGTTTTGTATGTATGAGTTTGTATTTTATTATTGACAAATAAATTTTAAAAAACCATGAAAATAATCAGGCAAACACACTTTGGCAAATAGCCTTTATATTGCAAACGAAATCATACACGTTACAAAATACCTGTAAATAGAATCCTGTTATGCAGGTTACGGTGTTTGTAACAGACATTTTTAAGCAGATTAATTAAACACATCAACATAAAAAAATATGTGCAAAATTTTAACCAAGCTATTCTTATTGCATTACACATCTTCGGAAAAAACCAATAATGCAATTTTTTGCGTACAGTTTGACAGTCGCGTAGCTATAGGGGCAGGAGGGAAAAGCTCAAGCGCCGCCTAGAAAAAAAATTGTTGGGGTAATTTAATAGGGATGTTGTATGGATACTTATTCTGATAGATATTTGACTATTTTAACTAAAGCATAAAAACTCTCTGAAATATAAAAAAAGTTTTAAAGTAACTTCATATCACCAATATTTTTACATCTATGCATACTTATTTGTTTATAGTTTATTATAAAAAAACACTGGTTCTTTTTATACCTTTAGTTTGATCAATTTGTAATTAGTACTATTTTTAAAAAAAAGAACAACAAAATCTTTACAAAAGTACATAAAAACAATGAATTATTAGAAACAAGATGATAAATGTATGCAAAGTCTTTTTCAAAGGATATAATAAAAAAATATAAATAATTTAAAATCGAACCAGTGAATAATCATCTAAATATTACAAAATGATCACAAAAATAAATCAAATTGCTTCATTCAGAGTAAGGCTGGGTACTCATGGGTAGAGTAAAGAAAACACGACTACATGTCTCTATTCATCCTATAGGAATTAGTTCTCTACTCATCTCAGGAGTACTCAGAGGTTAAAAAAAAGCGTGTATATATATTGGAAAATTTGAACGAATAAAAAGAAAACTAGCACGGGAAAAGTCATAAAAAGAATTCAGGTTATATCAAGTTAAATTTTTTATACGTTGTATAATTTTACAATCCGATTTTTTTTATAATTGTTATCTCTAATTCCTTTAGCCCTTAGAGAAATTTTCGCACCTATAGGTGCGATTTTTGTATGCAGAGTTTCAAGATCTCACCTAAAAACCGGATTTTTAATGCGGGTTATTATGGATCTTGACTTAAGGTTTGATTTTCTTATGTGGGATTATCAAGGACGCACCTTTAAGTGCGTTTTTTTTTTGAAAGCTACAAAAACCTATAAAATAAAACAAAAAATATAAAGCAGATATTTAAAAAATGCGTTTGCACAAATATTATTTCTTTGCAGCTTTTTTCTGCAATTTCACGATATAGGGACATTTTTTTTTTACAAACTTATAACAATATTTTTTTTTACTTAAATTTATTAATTGGACACGGTATTCGATCCACCAAGAAAGGAAACCGTATATCCTATGCATTATTTACAACAAAAAAAAGTTTTTATGTTGTTTTACGAGTTTCTAATACACGTTACTTTATTTTTGCGGCATATTTTTCTAAGGTTAAGGTGGATACGTGTTGTTTGTGTAAAAATCTTGTGTCTGATATGTATAAAAAAATTATATATTTTATTTAATTTGTCTTTATGCATAAAAAAAACAAATATGCTGCGCTTACACTCCTAAACCAAAAATATATAGTTATATGCATATATATGTATGTACAATACCTTAGATCTCTCTTTTGTTTATAAACAAAAAAATACTTTGGAGGTGCTTCTATTTCTATATGTGGGCTCTTATTTTTTGGTAGTGACGTTTTTTTTACCATGGTTATCGTATATTCATGTTGTGTAATTTGTTTACCGTTGGCTTTTTGTAAATTACTTCTGCACTAAAAAAGGGGTAATTTTATTTTCTGTAAGGTTTCTTTTCCAAGGCGTAAAGACATTACATTTGCGACTCTTTGTTGTTTTTTTTGTCTGTGGGTATAGATTACCTGTTGTATGAAAAACACAATTCGTCGACATTTATTTTTGTCTTATACCGGCAGGTAATAAGCGCATGCCTGCAAGTAAAACATAACACACCCATTGTTTTTTAGTCAAAAACAAATCATATATTTACTTTCAGCATATAAAAACTAACACTCTTGAATGCATTTAATTATCTATACAAACTGACAAAGTTACCGTGTTTCATTGTGTAGGATTTTTAAGTTTACTTGGGTTAAAACTTTTATAGTATAACCATGATTACAATTTAAAGAGTAATTTAAAACGAAAATCAACAACTTTCTACTTTACAGGCGTTCCTTTTTTATAAGGACTCCCATACAATATGAGTCGCATAATTCCTTAATATAAGATACAGATATGAGCGGGCTTCGAGGTAGACGAGTAATCGGGTACCGCAAACTCTAGAATAAAAATATCAGATGTATATGGCTAATATTTTTTTCAAATTTTTTTAAGTTTATAAATATGCATTGACACAAAAAATTAAACGGTGAAAAACGTTTTTTTCGACTTAACACATAATGTGCGCTAATTATTTTTGAACGGATCGAAAAAGTTCATTTCGGCACCGTTTAAACAACTTGGTCGCCTATTTCATATGTAGTGAGTCAGTGGCGTAGCCAGGGGGGCACAGGGGGGCACAGGGGGGCACGTGCCCCTCTAGAAAAAAACGTAGCCTTAATTTAAGGGGGGTTCCTTTTTTGGGGCCTTAAAATATGAGAAAAAAATATTTTTTCATAAAGTATGTATTTTTCAAAAATTTCTAAATTTTTTTCTAAAAAATAAAAATTATTTTTTTGTGTCGTTCTAGCTCATTTATTTTTTTTTGCCCCTTTCTTATAAAAATACTGGCTACGCCACTGTAGTGAGTAGTATTTTTATATCCCGGGATCAAGGATCCCGGGTACCGACGATATTTTATATTTTTTAAGTATCCCGGAACATCCCGGATATCTCGGGATTGAACCTTTGTAGTTCTCTATACAAAAAGTATATCTCTAAAGTTATTTATAATATTTTTTTTTTTGGTTCAAGCGACATATTCAATTTATCTACTTTTTATTTCGACGTTAGACGTGGTAAAATACAAAAAAAAATAGACAAATAGTTATATGTGAATACTGTAATGTAACCATATAACTTAGCGTTGTTACCAGTTTTTATACAAGGAATTTTTAAATGGCTTTTGCATTTAGAATGAGAAAAGTCGAATGATTTATATATTACGTTTTAGGGCAAAGAAAAAAAAGGGTTTTAAAATATATAAAAAGAAAAAATATGTATATTAACTTGATTTTGTCATAGTTTTCATATTAAAAAAAATTTTGTTAAATTTAAATGGTTTTCGACATAGAGTGGACAAAGGTTTGATTATAAACATAGAGTAAAATTAAATTCGTAAACGGGATATCTTATATTTACTTTTGAACTTGCCGGCAATTTTCACATTAGTTTTCATACTTGCCCTAAAAAATACACCTTGCAGTCAGGCGCTGTATAACTGTATAGAAGAAGACGTAAGTAAAAAAATTTACCAGTTGTGTATTTAATTATCATTTTATTTGCATTAGTTTTTTTTTACAATGTTTTTATCTGCAGGGATTTCATTTTTGGGTTAAAAAAAATTTAGCCCGTTTTCCAACCACCGCTGATTTCAAAAATCCCGCTTACCAGGATCCCGGGATATGGACTCCCGAACAACCTTTTATGGGCTCTTAAACACCCGGAAATCCCGATCCTGAGATTTGGGACCCCTATGAGTGAGTAAAGATATGTAAAATATTGTTAAAGTGAGTTCGAGTAACAAAAACAATGAACACTACTCATTTTTTAATTATACTTTACCAGACTCAAAAGTGAACAGAGTTACCCAGCCTTTATACGGTGTGTCTATTTAGATCTAACCACAAAATCAAAATTAAGTAGTTATTCGGATAAATAATATAGCAAACAACACAAAACCTACACATATTTATGATTAAAATGCAGACGAATACAGCAATGTGTAAACTACTTATCTGAATTAAACAAAAAAACAATATATTTTATCTGTCGCATACACTGTGTATTTTCTTAATAGCTTCTACTGTGTTTCCTCAAAAAATATGCGCACGCAATATATTTTAATGTAATGCTTAAAGGTTTTATATTAAAATTTCTTGCAATAGGCATCTAAATGTATTGTAAATTTTTATTATGCTCGAAAGATTAAGATTTTTGTTCATCAAAATTTTATTTGTTGCTTTAATAAAAAAACACTGAGATTTTTGTTGTAATTTAAGCCAAAAAATTAAGCCATTAGGTCACATAAATATTGTCACACAATGCCAATACTTTATGTTTTCGTGAAGTATACAAGTGCAAGTTTTTCCCGAAACAAAAAATATAAGCAAAAACCGGGTTTGCGATTACTATGCCGCATATCTACAGTATATCTTGCATTTATACCTTTATACAGGTGCATATATACAGACAAAAGGCCATTTGGACAAATAAAGTGCCGCACAAATTTAGTACGTATGCCGCCTTAAAAATTATAGTTACCGCATATAGACATTTATGTGCCGCATAAAGGTTAGTAAATGCAGGGCAGCAACAGTCAGTTAGCCACAAATCGACTTTACGAATTGTGCATTAGTGTATTTTTATTGCCGCAAATTTTTTTGAATAAATTACTTATAAATCAATTCGCAGTATATGATGTTGTGTTTATAAAAAAAAGCTTTGCATCCAATCATGATGATTAGAACTATTCAATAGCATTAAAAACTCACAGTATGCTTGATTATCTAGAAAAGAAATTCAATTAATAATGGTAAATCAAAGAGACAGGTAGCTGGAATGTTTGGTGTAGACAAAAAATTCAGTCGAAAAATAATAGAAAAATTTAAACATACCAAAGAAACAGATTCTTGTCTAAAAAGAGGTGAGCATCCAACGGTCTAGCTGATAAAAAAGAGCAGTTGCTAGGGCCAAAAGAGGACAATAATAGCTATAATCTAGATGATATTAGCATTATATTTTAAAAAAAAAGTTTGTTAGACGTATGTTTGACGACGTCGTTTGTAAAACTAAGCTACATAAATAAAATGATCCACACGATATCTGAGCAAAGAAATCGCGCAAGTGAAAACAAGAGAGGAAAGACTATGGTACATAGTATCTTAATGTGCCTTCAAAATACAAAGTAAAACTTGCTATTTTTTATGGCGTATGTAATAGGGGTTGGGGGATTGAAACCCCCCCTGTAAAAAATAAAATCTTGCCCTGATTTAAGGGGTAAAATTTTTTCGGTAAAATTTTAGTGACAAAACTTTTCAGGCATTATTTTAAAATGTTAAAAAATATGTACGAAATTAGTTTAAGCATTTAATTTGTTGAAATACGTTTTTAAAATTTTTTTACAGAAACTAAAGTTTTCGTGTTTAGGAAGTCAAGACGTAAGCATAGAAAAAAAAGATACGGCATTTTTCTACAATTATCGCGACAAAAGAGACACTTAGAGCTACAGATTAGATCGCGTCTGGAATTTTGACGAAATGTTTTGTTTATCAAAATTGGGTAAGCTTCATGATGTTGCTTAGAAAAAAAATTGCACTTGATTATGTTGTAATGCAATGTACTAAACTTACATAGCAAGAAGGCAAATTACCACGAGAATATTGTCGCCTAAGTCGACTTGGAGGAAAAACGGCTACAACTGAACTAAATATGCCTTAAAATCGCATAAGATTTTAAAATATAAAATAAGTTTTTTTAATGTCTACTGGTTTTAGTTTTTTGATACATATTTTAATGTTGCAAATAACAAAATAATTTTTTTTATATTTAAATTATATTCTTCTTTTTAAATTTTACTTATCCTGTTTTCTTAATTTATATCATACATTTAATATGAACTTTGAAATTATACGAGGACAGAGGAAATCTAATTTGCTTGATTTTGAGGATTTTATGTATCATGTTGACAAAAGACGACATGATGTGTAGTTATGTCAAAGTAAAAATTCGAAATTGCCCGGGTCGTGTAATAATTCAAGATAACTTCGCAAAGCCAAACGAGATTGGCGAGAGCGGAGCAAAATCAAGAGGCAAAAGAAATGCAATAAAAAAAAGTATAAATTAAAAAGAAAAATTAAAGCTGGAGCAGAAAGACACAAAATAAACCTCAGCAAAAAATTGTAAGCAGACAAGTAAACTGAATAATTTACATTATTAACCCGTCTCTATTTTTAAATCTATGCAAAGAAGCGTATTTCGAAAAACGAGTACAGCAGAGTGGCCTGGTTAGTAGTATAAATGAAGATATACCATTATCCCTAAAGATTGATTTACAAGAGAAACCGATTTCTTATACATGATACTGGATAAGACGGCACTAATAGAATTGAGATTTGCATTTCTACTAATATGCGGACAGTAAAAGCCTTTCAACGTACTTTTGACTAATTAATAAAACATTTGCTTCGGTGCCCGGTGATTTTTATCAACTTATTGTTGTGCATGTTTTGGGGTGTAGTCGGGGATGGCCGAAAATTGATAAAAAGGCAAAAAACAAAGCGCAAACGACATACGAGAAATGTGTTGCCTTTATTCTGTATTATATATAATTGCACTTATACGGTATGATGTCTGTATATTAACTAGATTTAAGTAGTGCTATGAGTTCTGTATTTGTCGTATCTATCCATCAAATCTGTTTTTTTCCTTTTATGTATGCAATATGTTGCAAAATCAACATTTTTGAGTTAGGGTTTCCGATTTTTGACTTCATGACTTTCGAGACTACAAATTAAAAAATATGCGTGACGAGCGAGGGTCGAGACTCCTGAAGTCTCGAGATTATTTGAAATTTCCTGAGTTTTAAAATAAAAAGATCGTTCAAGATGTAAAAGGGTCTAAACCCAGATAAAACAAAAACAAAAATATGTAATGTTTTTTTGAACAACATAATTTTCTTATATAAAAGAGCAACAATGATAAACAATATATACAATAACTTACAATGATACTACACTTTACTGACAGTTAACTTCCTTGTTGTTTCTTTATAAAAATAATAAAGTTTGATTATGTGTTATTTGTAGTAATATCATGTTATCAAACGCTTTTATAAAACAATTTTCAGGGATTAAGCAATTTTTATGCAATGATGTCAATAAAAAGTTACTATTTATGCCATGGCATACAAAGGCTTGCAGAAAAATGTTGATTGTCGGTATTGTATAATATATATATAACATAAAGCGATTTTAATTGTAAAATTTATATGGTTTTTTTATAAAATCGTATCTTTATATTTGTGATATATCTAATTAGTAAATTAATATGCATAGATTTTACGAATGCCATACTTTTAGTCCTTTATAATTAGATGAGATCTTTTACAGTAGTATAAAATTAGTATTTGTAGTATCATGTTCTATATAATGATTAGAAAAAAAAAAAAAACTTTAGTTTATAAACTATAATGTTATAAAAAAAACCCTTACTAATATTTATACCATACAGTTTGAACTTTTTATTTCAAAATTTGTAAAATTTTTAAAAGTTATATCTTATGATTGTACAAAGAACTATGTTTTTTGATCATATATTTTTTTCAAGACTCTCGAATCGATTTACCTGTCAAAAAAGACCTCGAATCTCGAGATCTCAAAATCGAAAACCCTATTTTAGGTACACGAATCATGATAAAAAATATGCTGAATACCAAAAAATAATATAAAGAAAACCTCTCTTGGTTTCTTTAATCGATATGTTCTAGAAAGAGTTTGGTGTAAAAATACAAAAAAAAAGTTTAATGATATAAACTTTTACAAAAAGAAAGATTATTTTGAAAAAACATATCTAAAGTCAATACATGATTGCACTCAATTTAGAAAATCATTATATGCCCCTAAAAAATAAAATCATTTTCGGCGTATTGACAATAATTCCCCTAAGACAATAAACTATGCAAAAGCATTTAACGGCGCTCTTCAGGACATACTTGGCCTTTTTCATCCAAATATTGCGACATTTTTTTTGCAAATGCAATAAAAGTTGACGAAATAGATAGGGTGCAACTTTTTTTAGGCAAGATCACATTTTCCATCAGTTTCATTTCAAAGTCTTTAAGAGGAAAAGGTGCTTCAAGGTATTATTGATGGCTTTAGTTGATTTACTATTGTTGATTTTTTTAGATTTTTACAAAAAGTTTATAAGTGGAAGTATTTATATTAAGGTTATTTCATTACAATATTTTTGGTGCAAAATTTTTTATTCTTTTTTAAATTCTTTAGCGTTTTTTTGGCATATTACTTTAAAATGTCGCTTTTTTCTTTCAAGTCGACTTAGGCGACATCTTGCCCAAGTCGACTGTTAGCTCACCCAACTTACATATGCATTTATGGATAAAGTCTATTTTAACAGCGTTTGTAGTCTTAAATCTAAAAAACAGCTGTTATGATATATCTAGCAGATTTTTGCTATTTTTTTTAGCGCACGTAAAATTTGCAATACACCTTGCATTGTACGATCAACAGTTTTGTATGTTATAGAAACATAGTATGCACGTTAAAAAAAATAGAACAGTTTCTAGATAGTATGCAAAAAATATGCACTATAAAACAAACAGTCAAAACAGCGCTTTATAAATGGTCTACAAATTTTAACCCTGATGCAAAAAACCATGCTGCATTTTGATACAAGTATCTACGCTCATACGTTTCCATGTCTAGTCACTGCCCTATATATCCAAAAAATAGACATTTATATTATACATGACTTCGAACCTGCTTAAAACAAGCAGCACACGTTAAAAGAAACACAGAGGCGTTTCTGTTAGTCTTGGTGACACGAGTCTATATAATTAGTCATAAAGATGCTAATTTTCTGCACAAAATTACTTCAGGTACTCAAAACATTATATATTACTAACTAAAAAACAATCCAAACTAAAAACAAATCTATTTGATGCTTTTATAGAGTAATTAACAGTATCAAAATATAACTATTTAAAACGCATTGTATGATGTATACACAAAAAAAATGACTTTGCTGATAATAGTACAATTAACTTATTGCCGTATCTCTACCTACAAGTGTTTGACATAGGCATTGTTATTTAGCGACGCAAGTATTATACCGTAGTTAATCTATAAAAAAATCAGAACATAGAAAAAACAGCATCTTAAATACCTATTGCAATTTCTCACTTGTTTATTTTTGTTGTATGCAACAAGGTAAGAAAAGCCAGTGCTTTATGCAGCCATAAATATATATTGATGCAATACAATAATATAAAGAATACTTAACAACTGGTTCTATGTATTTTTGTGGCGTCGTGTCACGCACATTGTATATAAAGCGGGAAAGATTTATCGTAATGCTTTTTTGTACAAATGTTGTCCTTTTGAGTAGAGCTACTCTTTATCCAGAGGTATGTTTTGTACACGTATGGTTGTAGAACTATGCAAAAAAAAGTAGTATTTACATATATTTGTAGTGTTTATTACAGATAACATGGATTTTTATATTAGTTTTTGGTCGACTAAATGATTTTTTCACCCCCTTTTGTAACTTTTCACCCCATTTTGTAACGTTTTACCCCATTTTTGTACAAAACACCCAATTTGAAAAATCGCGCCTAAAAATCATATAAAAAATTGGCATTTTTCACCCGGGTATAGATTTTTTCAAAATTTTTTGTGTAACCAAAAATATACTCATAAGGTGGGGAAAAAAAATTACTTTCGAAAAAGAAAAAGAACAACTAATAATAAAAAAAAAAAAATGATTATAATGTGTAACTTACGCAGATACTTTACAAACAAAATCAAAATAAATGATAAAAAGTAATAAATAATTTAACATTTACATTGTATGATTTATCTAAGCCGAAAAAAATTATGTCAGGTAAAAACAATGTAAATCTGCAAAATTACACCAAAACTATACAAAATATCAGTATAAAGTTAAATTATAAAGGATTAGGCGCAGTCAGTCTTTTTGTTATTTTATAGATAAGAAAAATGCTTTTTGAAATATTTAAAAATGCATAAACAATGCAAAATACTGCAAAATATTTTTGGACATGTATGGCACATTTTGATTTGTCTTGTATTATGTATTAAATCTGCTCGACATATATACGCAATTTTTTTGACGCAAATATTTTTTTTGACATTTTTAGTATAAAAGAGCTATACCCAGTATAGTTTTGGGTGTTTTTTTAGTGCACAACAAAGTAATCAAATAATTTCAATACAATGTGGTGTACTGTCATACAAAAACCTACTGATAAGAGAAAACAAAGCACTTAAAAACGTTTATTTGTGTAGTATGCGACACACGCAAGCATGGTTTCTTAGAAATATTGACATATTACAACGGCAAAATCCGGCAAATATGGCGTCCAAAACTGCATACTATAACATCCTTGCTTTAATTTACAAAAATTGCGTTTGCTGGCTTTTGTAATTACAAAAGCGTAATATACGTCGAGAAAAGAATTCGCTGTTTTTCAGAGCAAAATTAATACATTATACAGTTTTTGCTAGATATTGTTCGATTTCATCCGTATGTGCATTGGGGGAATTATGCGCCGTCGTCATTTATACGTAATTTTTTTTAAAACACTCAAAGCTAGGTATTTTTTGCATGCATCTTTAGTATAAATTCTTCATTAATGTTAAAGACTTAACTTTTGACAAATCTCAATAGGTTCAAAAACAAAAGCAAACGTGTTACACACAAATAGTTGGTATGTACGCCAAAACAATATTTACTAACTTTTTATGCATAATTAATCAATTATTTTCGTTTTTGGGCGTGCAGAATAGCATAAAAAAATTGACGCTTTTTTTTACCCTTTTTTATATAATAATTTTTGCGTCTATTACACATTATTATCTTTTTTTTACTTATTAGTTGTTCTTTTTCTTTTTCGAAAGTAAAATTTTTTTCCCACCTTATGAGTATATTTTTGGGTTACACAAAAAATTTTTCAAAAAACCTATACCCGGGTGAAAAATGCCAATTTTTTATATGATTTTTAGGCGCTATTTGTCAAATTGGGTGTTTTGTACAAAAATGGGGTGAAAAACTACAACATGGGGTGAAAAGTTACAAAAGGGGGTGAAAAAATCATTTAGCCGTTTTTTGTCTGCAGGTGCGTTAAGACTGTGCAAATATATTACAGAGAAATTGACGCCTTTATAAATACAACAGTCAACTGGCATATACTGGCAACGCTTTTCTACCGCAAAAGCGTAGAATCTGCAAGAACTTGTTATTTAAAAAATGTACCGTTTTTTATATACAGGTAACACATTATTCATTAGTTTTGATGCTATCCTACGCTTTTGAAGTCAATATACAGGCAAAATGTAGAAAAACGTTTTTTTTTGTTTTTTATATTGCTCCGTCTTAACTTTTCTTTATTTATATTGCTTTATAAATTTTCGCTATCAGACTTTATATATAGGCAATTATGTACATGGAATTTTTGTCTTTTAGTTGCATTTTATTTTTCATTCTTCTTATATGGTGTAATAAGTGCTTACAATCAAGGAGCATATACATAAGTGTAATATTGTAGATGGTAGTTTTTAATATGATATTGCATCAAATATAAACAAGAAACAGAGGGTTTCATTCAGATCGTATACTATAATATAGTCTTATAAAGATACGCATTTTACAAATAAGTAAAGTATGACTGAAAGAAGGCTTCTGTGCATACTTCAAAATTGTAAAAATAATTGAATTAAGTTGGTCTAATGATCTTTGGTGTTTTTATATGAAAATTTTTTGTATGTCTAGTTCAGTGCAATTCCAGTCATACATTATATACGTTGCATTATCCTGTATTATTATATAAGTATCTTAAGGGCTTGACAAACCTAGTTCAAATAAATAATATAATATACATGTAGAAGTGGATGTTAGTAAAATGTTACAGTGCAATTTTGAGCTTTTTGGTATGTATTCAAATTACACAAACAAGCCCGAAACTAAATTTCAACATTTTAACCGTAGAAGAAAACTTTGATAGATGAAGCAGCCGAGTTTATATACGATTACAAAAATACAGTCAAGAATTTCCATTTTTTGCATACCAAGCCTAAGCCAAAATATTACTGTAAGAAAAAAAACTAAGAAAACAAATTGATAATAATCACATACGAGCATATTCAACCAACCGTTTATTTATGGTATGCATTTCTAGATTGTCTTTCCGCTGTAAAACAAAGCTTTTTGCGTTTCAATACTTTTTTTACTCTACCATAATTAATACGTACTCTTTTCGTTGACTTTTGGTGTATAAAAATGTTCGTTGCATCTATTTTGTATGCCAAAAGCCTTGAAAATGTATTTAAACTTTTTTTTTTGTTATCGATTGTGCATTTATTTATTGTAAAACGAAAAATAAGTAGCATTTTGCTACGACCCTGCATTTCTATACATTTATTGCGCAAACGAATGCATCGAGAAATCTTGTATTACAAAACACAAAGGCAAAAATTCAAAAAGGCATACTAGGCGGAAAAATTATATCCAACTGCTTTGTACGCGGTCGAAAGTGTCATTGTCTCTACACCTTAAACATAAGTGCACGTAAGAGGATACAAAACAAACAAAAATCACCGCAATAAAATCAAGAAGTCCTAAATTGTAAAAATAAATAAACATGGAATAAGCAGCCTTTTTTTTAACTGCGTTTTTGCGTTTAGGTTTTGAAATTCTGATTTTTAAACAAGAAAAAAAATACTGCAAACCTGTCCCCCACCCGTTAATCAACCTGGATACGCCACTGGTATATATTACTAAAAGCCCTGTTCAATTACATATAATAATACAAAAAAGTAGCGAGAAGAGAGATTACACTAAATACAGCAGTAAAAGCACCTCATGGGCAACATGTAACAATGATTCTTGCCATTAAGTATAAAAATTTAGCGTTGTCATAAGCCATTGAATCGTTTTCGTTCATGCACTTTATAAAAAGCGTATCTATCAGGGTAATAAGGATATTGGCAGTTAAACAGACTTTACATGCAAAATAATTATACAAAAGAAGTATCAGTCCAATAGTGATACGTACAAAAATTATAAATATGATGTACATTTTTAACCAAGATATAACGTTATCTTGACCCTTGAAAAGAAAATTATAGTAAAATAAAAATTTGTTAAGAAGAACAACAACCCAACTGGTAGTAATGAATTAAGATAAAAGGATGTTGGATGGTACAAATGCGATTTCAGATATTGGAATAGCTAACTGCGTACACAATTTTGACTGTTTCTTATTGTGAGATGCAGGTACGTAGATCGAACATCTAGGCAAAAAATAACATTACTATATTTTTAATTATATGAGCATGTTAAACCCCACTGCATACACAATGTATTTTAGTGGCTTGAATAAATATGCTTCTCGGCATGACCAATGTTGCTACACAAATATAGAAACCTATATGCGGCACATGGTTTGTTGTTATGCACCAACCCTGGATTTTAATTGGGCATATATACTGTATTTGTAGGCACAACTTATGTATAAAAAAAGCCGTTGTTGTGTATACCTGCGGCCTATATGTTGTGGTTTTGCGGCATAATGAAATGTACATATGCGGTATATTAAAGCAAATTTCGGTAATAAAACAATTTTTTTTTTTGACATGTGCCTAAATATTTTTGTTACTAAATACAAAGTAAAATACGAAAGTTTATTTATGTAAACAAAAAAGATACGTTATAATCAAACCTATTTTACTAACAAGCAAGCAACACACACTTGTAAAATGGACTTACGTTATTTTCAAATATACTTTTGTATTTTCTTAAGCCTTTCTTGGAACCGTAGAAAAAAGCAATATTTAAAAGTTTTACAACACCCAATCATGCAATAAAGACGCTTGTAAGTTTTTTTTTTCTTATCCAAACAAAACCAACACGGATCAATTTTGGTTAGCAACGTTCGCAACTGACGCTCATGTAATCAAAGGCTATGAGAGACTTCAGTGATTTACAAATTTTGCGCTTGCATAAATTTTTGTAATAGTTAGAAATTATATCCTATCAAAGCCTATAGAATACAATTTCTACAATTTGATGCTTTTATTTGTTATAAATTTCAGCAGAAATACCCAAAAACTTGGCGTAAACAAACGAAGAGAAGTAACCAACGCCTGGCTTGTTTTCTAAATTTTTTTATATGTGCTCTTTTTAATGCTTAAATGATTTTTTAACAATTTTTAATTGTTTAAGAAGTGCAGAATTTTATAATTGTTAAAGTTGTCAAAGTTTTTTATTGGGCTATATTTTTTGTATTTTTTTTTTTGTTTCTATAAAAAATACGCTCTTTATACATTTCTATTTTTAAATTTTGTTATTAATGTTCATTATGTTACAAGAAATACAACAAAAAAAATTCGAATATAGTGCCCTGCATTATATTACTTGGCATTAGTTGTAAATTATTTTATATAATTTGTAAAAAAAAAATTATTATGGCAAAAATAGTTTAAAGTGCGTGCGTCGTATTTTTTGAGGAAACACAGAGGTATTTTTATACAAAAAAACTATTTAATTTTTTCTAAGACCAGTAACTTTAAAATACAGAAACAAGACTAAATTATCATAGTAACAATGAGTAAATCGGCAAGACATAGTATTTGAATTTTGTTATCTCGCTAAAATATTACATCGGAAACACTATACTATAATATATAATCATGTAGAAAGGACATTGTATTTTTAATGACACTACAAATAGTACAACTTACTTAAAACCACTACGTACGACAACCAGGGTATAAATAAATAAATAAAAAATTTGGCCCATAGTTAGAAACTTTTATATTTTCCGCTTTTAAAAAAAGTATAAAATTACTCCGCCGAAACACTTATGATCATCATATTTGCGTATAAATTAATTTATATATATAAAAGGAATTTTCTAAGCAATAACATGTTTTTTCCGCCTATTTGGATATAAATACACAGGGTCTCGGGGTATATTACATTCTGTGTTGCAAGCTAGTTTTTTGGTATGCATTTTTGAACTAGAAAGTAAACTTATTAACAAAAAAAAGAGAAACAAACCAAAACAAACAGAAAAAAGTGAAAGACTATATTCTCATGATATAGTCTTTTAGCATGATACTTTTTAGGTTACAAATATCTAAGTAAAAACCTAATGCTTTGTATTCAACACATATAATCTTTTCAGTTTAGATTGGTCAAGGAAAATTTATGTATATTTTAAAAGCGAAAAACTATAATTTTGAAGACTTAGGGTGTTTTACCTTTTTTATCGCTTGGAAAAATAGCTATAGTGATTATAAATAGTGTGATTTTTTTTGAATGTTATTTTTTTATTACTATAGTAAAAATCACTGTAGTGGATTTCACTATTGCTATTTTTCATTTTAGCAAAAACTAATATAATTTTTGATATAGCGGCTTTCTGTAGTGAAAAAATTTTACGTTTTGACGCAAAATTTTGTGAAATATACACAAAGTAAATTTTCTATGGTATACAATCACTACAGCGTTTTTCACTTTAGTAAAAAAAAAATATTTAAGCACAAAAGAAATTGTACTAAAGTAAACTTCACTATACCGATTTCGCAGATCCTTCTACAGAGCAGTGTACCACCAACGTATATAATTACGGTTTTGCCCATAATAAAGAAGTTATTTGATTTATATTTTTTTTAAAGCGCAAATCTAAAAAATATGTTTGTTTTATTTCATTTGCATTAATATGCAAGGTTTTTAACAACTTTACTTAATTAGCAACCTGTCTGACACTTTTTCTATTATAAGAAAGGCTTTGTTGATAGAGTTATTTGTAAAACCAATGGACAAGAATTCTGCATATTTGCTAACGTATATTTACAAATAAAAATATTATATTGCATGAACCTACAGTTATAACATTTCGTTAAATTAAAACATAAGTTTGCAAACGAAAAAATTTGTTAAAGTCATTACCAAGTGATTACTATTTTTTATAGGCATCTCGAAAAAATTATTTTCCTTCTACATAAAAAAAAAGAATTATCTTTATGCTAAACAAATTTTTGTGCAAATACAATGTAAGTCGTGTATATTAAACGCTTTAGAAATTGTAAATGACACATTTTTAATATTTTTTATACCGCCAATTTGGTTTTTCTATGTTAGGAACTAAAATATCGTAGACCAGCAGATGCAAAAATGTTTACTTTGTTTTTTATCGCACCCGTTACTGCTATCGTCTATTAGCTCAGAGTTGAAAAGGTTTTACCTTCTAAGCATAAACCAACCTTTATAATATACGTTGTGCAAGGTAAACATACTGTTAAGTTCACCTGATAAGTTGTAATATTTAGAAAAAAAATTTTCTGATTTCTTTCAGCTTTTCTTTGTGCTTAAGATTTTGTTGTTAACAATCATTGGTTTTATTGAAAAAAATCAATAACTATTACAATTTACAACCGTAATTTATATAGCATTCATTTTTTACACTTTTTAATATTGCATATCTTTTTTTTAATCTCAAACAATCTACACTGTCAGGCTCAAGTTCTTGTTTTTGTTTTAACGGCTTTTTTAGTTTTTCACACTTTTTTTCACTATTTCGTATGGTCTGTTTTACGGGAAATGTAATGTTTTTTATCTTGTTTTACCTATTACGACTACAATTAAAACCTTATTTCGGTAGCGTTAAAATTGTGTATTTGTCCATTGCCGCACTTTTTAGATACTTACCGGTTAACCTAAAACTTCATAATACAGTATTACTTAAACTTTGAGAATTGCATTTAATGATATATCCTAAAATGCTATTTAATTTCGTATTATGTTTAACTATTAATAAGCAATACCCTAATCGCAATTTCAAAATTTTATGGTTTTTTTTTATCATAAATATTTTTACTGTGTTTTTTTGTTGCTGCTACTATGTTCTCTACCGCGAATTTTTCACGGTATGCTATATAAGATTCCTTTGCTACTTCATTGCTTAAAATTTTTGACGCTGCCCATAAAGACCAAACTGACTAAAAATTGGATCCCGTGTAAACAAAAGGGGAACTAAAGATAATCCACATTCTTTTTTGTTCTTTTGCATTGTAAGCACAACTTACTATATTAAAATACACCCTAATCATTGTGCCGTTTTTTTGCATACTTTTCAAGTTGACGATGAAATGTTTGTCTTACACTGTCAGTAATACCATACAATGGATAATATGCACTGAATTCTAGAGTTGTTTATGGCCTTTTTAACAAATCTTTCTATCATTTTAATACAGAACTCTGGCCTTGACCAACTATAAATTTTAAAACTTCCATAACGACACAGTAAGTGTAGGTATAAAAACACAATTGCATTTCTATCGGCTATATCTTTACTAGTCAAAAGGTAAAGTATTTACTACAGTATTCTGTAAAATGACAGATATACTTTTTACTTTGCTTAGTTTTACCCAGAGGTCCAACTATAGTCTACACGAAAAGAAAAACATGCTATAACAGATAATACATGCGCAATCTGATAATCTTTTTGTATTGGATTGCTCATTTGGCATTTTTTAAAGACTTAACGGTATTATAAATTTCCGTATACATTATTGGTCTGTAAAATAAACTAGTAGACTTTTTAATCGAAGAATTTATTTCGGGATGCTAAGATGATGCATCATCATGCAACTAATATAATGGCTCATTTTAATCATCAGAAAGGATAAAATCCTTTTAATACCTTTCTCACATTTATAAAAATTACTATCGACGATGGTGTAATTTGAAAATTTCTAACGCCAGTTGCATTTTCTCTATCTGTAAAAACTAATAAAATATATATTAGAATTTAGTAATTCATAAAATAGTTTTTTATGTTTTTTATGTTTTTTTTCATCTTTTTAGAACTATACCCAAGTTTATTATATAAAAAAACATTTTCCGACAAAAAAAACATTCTTTAATATGAGTTTTTTGCACTAATTATGACTTAAAAAGTATTGATACTTTTTCTGAACTAAATGAATAGCTTGAAAGCTAAGAAGATATCTAGTTAAAATGAAAAGTCAAAAGTGCCTTGCTTATAGTAATTTTTTTACATCCCACTTCTTTTTATAATGCTATAGTATATACTTGTTTGCTTTTTTTTGAAAAAAGCATGCATCGCAACAAAATTCTTAAACCTTCATAATCATTTATGCTATCATTTTTACTTGTGATAAAATTATCGGTTTTTTACGTACTTTATATGGCTAATTGAATATGGCGCTCAATAATAAATGACATTATAATATCGTATTCCCGTGTTAATAATTTTTTTTAGCAGAATCATATTGTGTAAAAATATGTTCATAACTTTTTTTACAAACATCCCCGTGGATACAATTGCTTGCATGCAATATCGCTGATCTAATATATAAAAAAATCAAATGAATTTCCCATTATAAATTTATATCTCATAGGCCATGTATGATCAGGGATGGGCAGATAATCACTTTTAAAAATATGGACCATATATTTGTGAGAATATTCTCGAGAATATTCTCGGTAACGGTAATTTGTGAGAATAATCTTTTGCAGATATTTTTTGTTACAATTAATTCTTATTGGCATGAAATCACAAAAAATTTTACACAAAAAAAACAAAAAATTGGAAATTGGCATATAAGCGTTAAAATGCTTTTTTTTGTACGGAACATCATTATCATAGCATTTTTATTAAACAATTTATAGTTTTCGTATCTAAAAACATCTCAAACTAAGATTCTTTATAAGAAGGGCAAATAGGCAATGTTTTCCCAAAAAATTTGAGTCCAACTACTTTGATAAAATCTGGGGAATAAAAAACAAAACTTTTTTTAAAATAGAATGTGACGTAATAAGAGCCTTTAAAAGGAATTTGAATTAAACTTGGGTTTTAATCTTTAAATTTTCGTGTCAGTACTGTTTTAAGTAGTCATAAAAAGATATAAGATCTTGATGTTGAATAAAAAAACACATAATTCAAATGTTGTTTTTTAGAATAGTTTGTATTTATTAATTTATTTTTTACTTTAATGAGTGTATTAATAAACTGTTTTACATATTAAAATGCATACATAAAATAGTGTATTGATAAACAAAGTGCATACCTCCACTTTAAAAACGAAAAAATCGGGGTTAAAAAATGTAAGGTTTTAATAACAATACCCTGTATTGTAGTATGTCTTTATCAGTAGATGTTGTATGTTACAATAAATTTTGTGTATAAATACATTTTTCTTGCTGTCCTTCTGTACAGACAGTTAATGTTATCTACATAACTGTTATTAGACTACGTGCTCACTACGCAAAAAAAGCCCAGGAAAGATTTTTTAATATATTTTAGAATATAATGAAAAACTAACTGCAATATTTACCATTCTATTAGCATTTTCTTGTGTAAAAGAGCAGTTAACAAGTGTTATTTTTTCGCGATGTATTAAATGGTTAAATGTTTAAAAGGTTCGCTAAATAATAACGTTTTACTCTATAATATTATAGTCAAATAGTATTCAAATAGTGTTTATGTGTTAATTTTTACCAGAAGACAAAATTTAGTTTTAATCCAGAATAAGTAATTCCTTTTTTCCTTTCGTTTACATACTTTTAAAAATTTACTACCTATTTATTTTTATTGTATAACACAGGGTTTTTTGTTTTTTACCCTCAATTACAACTTGCTTGTATATTATAAACGCAGCGTCTGCTGAAATTTTTATCTAGCTGTCAGTTTATCGGTATGCATTCATATACGGTAATCCAAGGATATACAAAAAGTGGTAATAGAAAATGACACCATTATATTTTTCTTACAACGTGTAAAGATGTATATGACCTGATTTTTTATCTTTAAGTTTACGGACTTTTTTTTTATATGGTACTAAAAGGTATCGTTGATATTTTTTGACAACAAAAAATAAGAAATAAAAAAGAAAATTACCAAATGGTATTTTGCAAAATCCTAGGTCGAGAATATTCTCGGGTAATTACCAAAAAAATGAGAATATTCTCATGCCCATCCCTGTGTATGGTAGATTACCAGAGGGTCACAGAAGTTACCCATGGGTATTTTACTTAATTCAATTAGAAATTTTAAATCGCTTAAAATGGCCATGTCAATATATAAATTTATACACGGCATAGATCAGTCTATAATTCTACCAACAGCACAAAGGCGGATCTATGTATGGATGTTTGGGCCGCTGGCCAATAGGCCACGCATGCTATAGGGCCCCGTAAAATAAAAAAAAACGCAGATTAAAGTGAATTTTGTACGATTGCACAAAAAGTTTGCATTAAATCATACAAAGTAGATTAAAAATATTGTATAACCAAAAGGCAAAAAACAAAAATTTTACATATTAATGAGTTGTTAGATGGTACATATTGGTATCGTATAAAAGCCAAAGCTTTTGATATACTAATTATAATTTTGTACTTGTTGCTGTTAATTAAAAAATGCATGTAACTCTGTCTGTGACGCCAGGTTTTTATTATATAAATTCTAAGGAAACATAAAAAATTTTATTTTAAAACATTAAGTAATAAAAAAATTGACTATTGAAAATCAATTGCTGAAAAAGAATTTACTAATCAAACCAACAAATTTCCACTTTAATTATATTACATTATATACACAAAAAAAAAATTATTACACTTTTTGCAGTTCTAGTATTGCTTCTAAGTAGTGTCGTAGCCAGGAATTTTCTTCAGACCAGGGATAGTCAGTGTTTAGTACAAAAATATGGAGTGAAACCCCGATTGATGGAATGCAGAATCTTTATTATTATTTTAGTCATTTTTAAACTTAATTTTTTTATATTTCAATATTCTTAAACACTAAAGATTTTTGCACAAAAAAGACCCCGGTCTTAAATTCAGGCGCAGCTTTTTTTGTCAGGGAGCCAAAGCCCCCACCTGCCCGCCATAGGAACGCCACTGTTTCTCATACATTTTTACATAGTTCATTTTAAGCGGTGCAACAAAAAAAAAGGTTTTTCTACAGCTGCATGATGTCTTTATAGCGGATTAGGGTTGTTTTAGGAGTTGGTGTCTTTCGAGGTGGGAGTTATTAAGTAAGTTACCATTTTTACTTTTTACTTGCCTTATTCTTATGTTTTTGGCGTATAATATAGGTCATCGTAAACTATGCAAGCAGTATATTTATAAAATAGTTGATTTTATTGCGAATAGTTTATTTGTATTTTCCTTGCGGCGTATTTATCTGTAGTAGGTGTCTGTCTTTCCTAATACAACATTTCTATCTATATCTTTACCCGTAGTATTTGATATTTGTATTTGGGTAGTTATCATATATTTAAATAGTCCGCAATGCAATATTTTGCGTTTTTTATTGTACACCAACTGAAACTTAGTGGTAACCAAACTCAATATTTTATATGCAGTGTACACCTTAGTGCGGGTTCGTTTCATTTAAACAAAAAAGAAACGCCAGCAAAACATAACATGATTTATCTCTAGTTTTCTAATAAAAATATCGCTTATTGGCAAAATGAATAGAAAAACCTTTTGTAAAACCTGGTTTTTAAGCGCTATTTGCTCATCTAGGTCTTGTGTATGTCTATGGCACTTGAAAAATCCATTCTATTATTTTTTTGATTATGTTTTTTTTTATAAAGTTTTTTTTTTGCATAAAAAACACATTTAATTGCGCAAAAATAGGTTTCCTACATACCAAAAGCTTTGTGCACTGTAATTGAATTTTTAAACATTTTTTTATGTTTTGTGAAAGCTTTTTAACAGCCTCATATGTCTATTAAAATTTTAATTTTATGTCATAAATCGATTCATAGTTTTTTAAAAAATCACCGGATACACAAAATGCTATAAATATTTAATACAACACAATATAGATTTTTTTATCAGATTTTATGTGCAGTAAAAAGTGGGCGCCAGGGGACCTAAATTCCTAGATTCGCCTTTGCAACAGCATTATGTGCTTAAACATAGGTACAAATAGATATATAATTTACTCCACGGGTTACTAAGAACTACCCGTGGGTAAAAAAAATAGAAAAAAGTTTAAAAGTAGAAGGAATATCCATAGGTAAAATATCATTTCAATTTTGGGCTGTAATTCTACCCATGGGTAAATTACCATACACGGCCTTAGAAACTTTTTTCTTTTTATGTTTTTTTCTTTAAGAAGGTATCTGTATGATTAAAAATAAAACATGTATTTACTATTTTTTTGCTATAGACGTGTTCTCTAACTTTTCAATTTCCAAAATGAACAATGTTTTTAATATTAAACACTTTGTTTTAACTTACCTGCTTCACATCTTTTTATGTCATTTCAGGTCGTCTTTTCGTTGTGTCCTTAGTTTGAATTGTGATATTTGATGTGTTTAAAATGTGAACATAATTAAAAATTATTTATTTGGAGTTTGAATATTTTCAAGATTGGATCGGATTTAATTTTTATTTTCATTTTACGTAAAGAAGAGTAGATTCACGTCACTATACAAATGGAAGTTTGGTGCTTCAGTTTACGTATTCATAAGGTTACCAGTAAAAAAAATTACGTAAAAAAATTTGTTAATAAATGTTTTACAAAAAAATATTGCATTTAAATTAGTTAATTGCAAAATTTTGCCAAATATTGTATTTTTTTGTTTAATTGATGACATTGCTTTGTATTTTGAGCAGGGGTCCTAATATGGTCTGGTAATACGGGTGGGCTCTGTTTTTTTTCCTGCCGATAATAGCCATAATGGTAAATATGGATAAAAGCGTTTTTTGCTGAAATGAACTAAAAAAAAATTATACTAAAGGAATTTTTATTTATTTTGACTATAATAAGCAGAGGGAAAACAAATTATAAATATTGTTTGCTTGATAATTTAGCAACAAAGCATCAATTTACGACGTCTAATACGCATATTTGTATACTTATAAGTTACTGTATTTTCTACGACTTAAAAAAGTATTTTTATGGTAAATTACAATTTTAGTCCAACTTTAAGAATTTCCTTAATTTTTTTGAATTTCCATAGTGGTATTTTAAAGTATCCACGTTAAAAAATATATAATAAAAAAATATTATTTTTAAATATATTTTTTTTTGATATATGACCAGGCCTCTTATTTCGGTATATTTCAGTAAAACCTCAAAAGTGTCCAAATTGGGGATAAAATGCAATTTTTAATTATAAAGTCTTAGTATATCTTGTATTTTTGTTGGCCTGCTTTTATCAGGATGTAAAAAGTACTTGAATTATGATTCAAAAAAAATTTATTTATTTTAGAGGCATAAAGGTAATAGTAAATACATACGGTTTTTATTGAACGGACAGTATAAAAAATTGTAACCCAATAGAAGACACTGTCAAAAATCCTGTTTTGCGCCTTTTTACAGGCATTTGCTTAACGGAAAAATTTTGATTAGTTTTCATCATTCGAATTTTTTGGAGATAGCTTATATTACTCACTATTTTTGCCTTTCTTAACACAAAACTTATGGAGATACGTCGTGCCTGTGGAAACGTTATAGTTTTTTTTACGCTGAAGCCAGAGCAAAATTTGCTATTCATCAGTAGTAGGGTTTGCTTAGATACTGATACTGTAACTTTTGAAACTGTAACTTACAGTAACTTACTATAATTTTTTTTGGTTACTGTATTTTGTAAAAAGAAACCATTATAAAAGGGTGATAAATTTTATATACATTCACTTTGAACTTTACCAAATTTTGTATTGATTTTTTAAAAAAAATCAAAAAAATTTTAAAAAAAATATATATTCGAAATTGGGGTCTATATGCTAAAGATAGGCTTGTAAAAATTCTTAGAAAATTTTAGGTATTTTCCGTTCAATTTTTAAATGTTGGTTTTTCTCGGACCTTTAACAAGCGTATAATACAATTACAGGCATTACGTTCACTAAAATGTTTAAATGTTTTGTTAACATTTAAGGCCGTGTAATTGGTTTTACCATAGTAAAAATCTGTAGTAAATCTTGATGTTTTTTTTTTCTTTGGTATCTTTTACCTATAGTATTTTTTTTGTAAAGGACTTTACTACATTAAATTAGGTTTACTATGGTAAAAAAATTCACCTTTAGTCGTGCCGCTGGTAGTTTTTAACCATGGTGTTTTGTTGACATTAAACGTCAGAAAAAAAAAATAATGAAAAAACAAGCAAAAACTATAGAAAAAAGTTAAACTTTATATTTTTACTTGCTATGGCAAATGCACTTTACCTATAGCAAAAAGTTACTATAGAAAAAATACTTTTTTTCATATAGACAAAACAAAAAGCGACCTAATTTTATGATGAATTAGTGTTTGTAGCCCTTCATTAATAATTTGTAAATTTACAAAAGTTTCCAAAAACCTTACACAAAAAAAACCAAAATTGTAGGTAACCAAGGTATAATAATGTCTAAAACTTACGTTTGGTTACTGTAACTTACACAATTACTTTAACTTACAGTAATATTTTTTAGTTACTGTTTTTTTGAAACCCCTATCAGTAGTAAGGCTAACAAAGTACATTTTTAAAAACAAGGCTTAATATATCGTCATAAAAGCATTTTCCAGTATTAACTCACACTTACAATACATTTAAAGCCGTCTGATCCACGTAAAAAAATGATATATATATTTGCGTTCAAGTTTCATAAACAATCAAAGCTGTATCTTAATCTTTTTTCGCTTTTCAAACTACTATTTTTTTGTTTTACATAAGAAACTCGCATATGTTTTATATTTTTAGTTTTAAATGCATTTTAACTGAATTTGAGGTGATTTTTTGTTCACCCTGCTCATCAGTAAACTTTTTTTTTTTACTTCAAAAATAATATTATTTTTTTACATATATACTAATATAAAAAACCCTACGACTAAATAATATGGTTTTTGTATTTTATGTATTTTTCAGCATAAAACATTAAATTTAAAGCCCGTTTATGACCAATAATACTCAAAATAAATTTTTATAATTATTAATTACTTTTTTGAGTTTTAAAAGGGAGTAAAAATACTTACCACGATAGTCGCCCGTACTGGCCGTTTTTTTGATGTTATATTTACCCTACTATTATTTTTTTAGGTACCCTTGATTTTAAGTAAGCTTTTAAGTTTTTAATTGGTATTAGAGATCAGCGGGAAACAACATTTTAGTTTCGATAACTGCTTCTTAATATTTTTGTGCTTTTATCTTCTACTTAAACACTCTGTATGGTGGAATTTGTAAAAATTTGTAGCAAAATTTGTGAGTATTGTATAATATTTAGATGATTAGTCTCTGGTTCGATTTCGAGTTATTTTAATACTATAATACCATATTATATCAACGATAAAAGCCCTTGCATACATTTATCTATTTTTTTTGTAGAAATTCTTTAGGTATATGTACTTTTGTAGAAATTGTGTTTTTCTTTTTGCTTAAAATATCACAAATTTACATAATTGATTAAACTGAAGACGAAAAAAAAGGCAAAGTGCAATCTTAGAATACAAGTTTTAACAAATAAGTATGCAAAAATGTTAAAATATTACTGTAAAAAGTTTATTATACATTCTTTTTATATTTCAGAGATTTTTTTTCTTAGTTGAAGGGGTCAAATTTCTATGGGGGGGAAGTCATTTATCTATACGTAAGTTGTTTTTTTTGAGGCTTCGAAAGACTGGAAAATTTTATTTTCAAGAAATTTGTATTTTGTAAATTTTTTTAAAAATTTTTATCAAAAATATAAAAAATATTTTTTTGTCGTTTTAGCTTGTTAATTTTTTTGTGCCTCATCTTTAAATTTTTTTCATGCTACGCCACTGCAGTTTGCATCATTAATTATACAAATTTTGCGTAAATTACACTAATAAGTTCAGTAAAAGCTTTTTTACTACACTATTTTATCACAAAATTCATTTATGCCTCAAAATTATATCTTATACAACAAAAAATTAAAATATGCGTTATATATTACAACTATTTTTATTTTCATTTTTTTGTGCTTGGGTAGAAGTATTTTTTTTTCTTCGAGTCAAGACTAATGCGTAATTAATTGCTCTTTGTTTTTTTTTCTTGTTTTCTAATAAACAACAGCAATAAAGATTTACTACAAAATAACCCACAGAGTAGTTGTTTGATATATTTTTGTTTACATACATGTTTTCTAGCAAACAAATACGAAGTACTTATTTAATTTACAATTTTTAAAAAATAAATTATATTTTTAAAAATAAATATAGCCTATTTTTTAATTGTTTGAAGTATTTAAAAGTGCTAATGAATTTTTTTATGATAAGAAAAATGCATAAAATATTTTTTTCTTATATAAATTTTTAAAAGTTAAGTGGAATTAAAACATAAATATTTTTTTAATAATAATAATTGGTTTTCTAGTTAAAAATATAATATTTTTTACAGCTGCAATGGTTGCCGGACAACTCGAAAATTTGCCCTAAATTAAAGGGGGTGGAAAACTCGCCAAAAAAAAGAAAATTAAAGCAGATTTACGGAAATCAATACAGACAAAAAATGGAAAAATATATTATGCATAAATAACTTTAAAGACATACATATAAATTATATTGTAATATTTCTTTTTGTTTTTTTATGTTTTTTTTGTAACTAACTCTAACCCCAACCCTAACCTAACCCATTTTTCACATTTTTTAAAATACTGTTTTGCGTGTTTACTTTTTGTTGCTTGTTTTTAGCTTTCATGATGGTATGACGGGATCTTGTTTTTTTCTGTAATTTAAGATGGCGAGTTGTCCATATTTTTTTTTTCGATTTAACCTTTTTTGGCACTCTATGTTAAATTAAATTACAGCCATATATATGTTTTTTGTACATATTTTAAGCTTTGTTTTTTCATTTTTCGTACCTGTGGCCACCTTGTCATTTTTTATGAATTTGGCTAGATGTACACCTTCCAAATTACAACATAAATGTTTTGTTAAAATAATAATGGGTATTCTAGTAAAAAATAAATATGTTTTAATACAGCAATATATTTTTCTGTACTAAAAAAATCCGAAATTACCCCGTTCGTATTGTTGTTTATATAAATAATCAACATGGATGATACAAAGTCGCGAGCGAGAACTAATTACAAACAAAAAATGTTTAGTTTATAATAAAGACATGCAAAAAATACGTTTTGGAATAAACATTAAAGAAATTAAAAAGGAAAGTAAAAGAATCATTATTTAATCTAGAGTTCGTAATTACGAAGTTTTTTAATTCATTAATAAATGCTTACAGAATTTTTCTAAACTTATATGAAATAAAATCTGCAATAATATTTTTAAATATGCAGCTAAAGATATCCTAGTACGTTATCATCGCAATAAAATGTATCTCGGTGTGTAAAAACCCCATGTTTTGTATTTTAAATTTCAATACCTTATCCACGGTTTTTAAGATATTAAAACCTCTTTTTGGGTTTTATCCTTACATTGAATTCACTTCAGTGCACTTTTTTGTAATAGAAATCAAGCTATAAACAGAGGCAGACTTAGGGTGATGCCCTGGGGGCACGAACTCCAGGGCTTCCGGCTTAGGGCCCCCAGAACTTATTTTAAGACTTATTTTAATTTTTAAAAAAAAAACTTGTTTATGCAAGTACAATAAATTGTAATTTTCTTATATAAAAAGATTTTAGTAAACAGCATTTAAATTCATTCAGTGTTTTTTTATGTATTTATAAAAGCAAATTTTGCAAAATTTTTTTAATCAATATGCAATATTTTTCAATGAACCGTTTTTTTTGTAACTTGTATAGTAAAAAAATGTATATTTAATAATAATCAATTTAAAATATAAAAAAAAAGTTGCGATACTTTTCCTGACTACTATTTTTTATTTAAATATTTTTAAACATCCACAAATACGACGAACAAAAAAAAAACTAAAAAAAATAAATGTTTAATGTTTTTAAAAAAAACTACATGGAGAAGATTCTGTTTGTTTTCTACTACTGTACAATAAAATGATATGTTTTGATATTAAGATTTAGTAGAAGCGACTTGGTTTCTGTGTATTCGTGCACGATTGCACACTATAATTATATATTCCATCTTTACCTCTTTGCATTTAGCGAAACAAAAAAACAGAAAAATCATAAGCTTTTTGCGTCTATTAAACTGTGTTTTGCGCTTTAATAAACTGACATATTTTATTTGCCAGTTAAAATTGTGCTTTTAAAAATGCTTTATATTTGTAAACAATCTTTAAAAATATATGATAAAAATTAGTTCGTTGCAAGTTGTTCATACCTTGTTGCAAATTGTTATTTTAAGTACACTTTAAAACTATAAAACTATAAAACTAAAAATTCAATGCATTTATTTGTATTTTCATAGTAGAAATTGCGTTTTCTTTTTTTTTTAACTTTTTACTGTGGGGTAAGTTTCGAGAATTGTGTAGTTAACGTGTCGTTTAATCACTTGTTATTAAATTTAATAAAAGGTTTTTTTTAGAGTAGACAAAACAGCAAATGAATCGTGTTCTAATTATGTTTATAATAACGTAAATTGCGTAAAAATTTACATAATTTTACCAAGTTTCAAGAAATCTTGACAATTATTTGCAGCTAAAATTGTTATCAAATATATTTGTTGGTGTTCTACGCTTACCATTCTATGGATTATATGAGTTCTTTTTCACAATTTAATGTTTTTTTACATTTATAATATAATATAATGAATATATGCCAAAAAAACGAAAAATTTTTTCTGCTGACTTAATATAGCTCAAACTATGATATAGATGTAAGCATAAATAAAAATAAAAATTTTGATCGGAATACTGTCTACTACTATAAAAATTAAAAAAAAAAAAGGCGCCCCAAGTAAAAAAGTGCCCCCTGAACCCCCTTAAATAGAAATCCGCCCCTGGATATAAACAAATTCAATGTATATTGTCAATTTAAACAGGATTAAAAACAAACATTTATTTTTTCGAAATTTTATCCGATAACATTTCGGATTTTTCTATTCTGATAACAATAACTGTAAATAAACTGTAGAAAAATACAATAAGCACTTTTTAGAACAACTTACCCTGCGATAAAATCTTACTGATCAAAATTTGGCTTGTTGTTGTCATTTAACACTTTGTTTTACATATATGTATTTTTCGTCTTTTAAACCAATTTGTTTTTTACATGCTGAAAACGCTTGCATCTTGTTTTTTACTTGCAAAAAGCTACATTTTTTTGCTTGCTCATGATCTGGTGGTAAACCAACAGGTGTAGCTTAAATGGTTTACAAAAAAAAAATATTTGTATCAACCGTCAATTTAATTTTATAACTCAGATTAGGAAGTGACAGCTTAAATTCTATTTAATGCTGCAATTTTCGTTTTGGTTTGTTGCGAAAAGGTCAAAAAAAATCTGTTGCTTTAGGCCGCAAGTGTGTTCTGTAGAGTCAATAGTATGCACTTTTAGCTTATTTTTTACAAACTTTTTCATTGCCACTAGTTTTTCTGCTTTTCGAAAAGCGGCTATAATTTACAAGTCTAGTATTTATCACCATTAATACGCCTTTTAAAAAATATAACCATGTGTATTTATAAATTTCTTCACGTTGTTAGGTTTAACCGATTACATTTTATACAGGTAGTAATAACTTTAACGACTGTCTTCTACAGTACAAAAATATTGCCTGTTTACTTGCATAACTTGTTTCCAATACCTCTTCCCTGCAATTGCATGAGTTTTTTTAGATTTTTTTGTTGCTTTTTTACAGCTTTTTTTAAACCATCAATATTTTTAGTGAATTTATAGGTAACAATTAAGGTCTTATTGTTCCATATTAAAACGCCGGCCCTTTAACATATACAGTATTACAACATGCATAGCAAAAAAAGGCGAAAGCTTAGCACTTTTTTGTTTTTTTTTACTTTAAAAACGTCTGGGTGCTTTATAAGCAACTTAAATTTTACAATCCGAACTGACATATGTTTTAAGCAATCGGCATATTGATTGGTAGAATTTTCCGGATATCCGTTTGTCTTGTATTGGTACGCACTTTATAAAAGAGGTTTGTTTTAATATGATCTAACAGATTTTTAAACTTTTATTGCAAAGCTCCGTTCCTTAAGCGGAACTGTAGTATTTTGAAAACTCCACAACGACGGCAACTTGACTATATAATTTTTTTGATGTTGTTGCGGCACTTTTTCGACTAATAAAACGCATGTTTTCTATTTTGTGCAATTTTATGTAACAAAGTAATATATTTGTATTTGTGAATAGTTTTAGTGAATGCCCTGCTTTTTTCTACCTTAAATCGTTTAAATATGATATGAACGGGCATTGTATAAAGTATTTATATCATTTTAATAAAATTGCTTTTTAAGCATATTCCAAATGTCAAAATATAGGTATATATGTCATTATTCGTTCTTGGCAAAAGTAATCTTACTTTGCCTTTCAAAAGTCCAAATTATTCTTAGTTTTCCGACGTAGGATCATTTATAAAAAAGAAAATATATGATTTATGTCTTTATTTTTAATGCCTTTTTGGTATTTTAATCTAGTTTAAACCAGCTTTCTTCATATATAAAATCTTTTATACAAGATTGATTGCTTTTTGCTTTTTATCTTTGCACATGCTGGTTAGATATATATCGGTTTTTTATTAAAAATTCTTTGCTTTAAATATAATTGTGTTTCCATGATAAAAAAGTTGAAACTCACTTTAAATATGTCTCAAGAAACAAAATTAATAATAATAAATGTCGATGCCTTCGGATCAGTCCGAATCCTGAGACTGCGTCTCAGGATTCGGGTTGATATGCGAAGAGATCAATCAGCCCGCCGCAGGCGCCGCCACTATTCGCCTAACTCCATATAAGGCAATACTGTTTAGTTTTATCAATCTTAGATGGAAACTTGATTAGATTGTTTAAAATGGAGTTTAAAGAAGATGGGCAAAATATAAATAACAAACATAATTAAATAAATAGTACTATCTTAAATATTCTTTCCAGGGCGTATAAAGTCTAATCCATGTAGAACACGTGATCAATTCCACTATGCAAATCTTGAAAAATCACCTTTTCGGTAATTCACACTTGCTTTACTTTTTTTTAAAAGCAAATCCTGTATATCCATGCAAACCACGTGAATTTTTGTATCTTTTCGTATGCTTTTTCAACACTAGCAACAATATTTACTTGTTAAAAAAGTTTATCATACAAAAGAAACGCATTAAACGCAACAAATAGTTGTGTTTTTTAGGAAAACTTATTTACAGATGATTTTTTTTTCGCCGCATATGCGAATCTGAAATTGGATTACGGCATGTACTAAGTTAAGAATATGGATTTTATGATTATATATTCGAAAACTAAAATTATTTTTTTCTTGCATAATTATTATTAAATAAAGCAAAAAAATTATTATGATTTTACCAGCAAAAAAGTCAAAAATAGCTTTTTTTTGTGCATTTTAAGATAACTTCATATCTAACGTTCTTATTTAATGGAGTTGCACTGTTAATTGCAAATTATTGCAACAGTTTTGGTTGAAGTTCTCCCCTTTTTAAATTTTAAAGTGCTTACTTATTAATATGCAACAGATAATCAAATATTGCTTTAATAGATATTTGTAAGACTAACAAATAGGCTTGTGATGCTGTTGTGTTTTATAGTTTTTATTATGCGTTTTTTAGTTTAGTGTGTTTTTTTTGTTTCTATTTTACCTTGAATTCGACGTACATCAAGATTAAACCAAACTGCATACATGTTTTTTTGTAGTTACTTTTGTTTTTTTTTTTCATTTTTTTATCTATTTATTTTACACTTAAGGAAATAGTTTATTGTTTAACTGTATTATTCTGTATTAAAATCCAAATTATTTTTGGATTAAAATTTATGTTTTGTTTTTTTAATTTAAAAATCGTTATCAGTTTTACTTTTTTAGTTTATAAAACTTTATTTTTTATTCTATATTCTGGTCCCATTATGGCATTAATACAAATCCTACCATAACACTCCGTTTCTGAAAATTATATACTTTGTTTTTAAACTTATTTTTAAACTAACCTATTTTCTGTTGTTGTTTTCATTATTATTCTCTTCAAATGTATTTCGTTCCATATTCTTTGTTCTCCTTTTTTTTCAAATCACGGATCATTGATTTTGAAGGTTCAGCCTCACTATTTATTTAATATTTTTAAAATAAATTTTTTTTTTGGAATTTTTTTTTGAATTTTTTTTTGAATTTTGTATATTTTGAAAATTACATCTAATATACGAAGTAATATATGCACATCTAAACAGTCTAATTAATTTGTAAAAAAAAAACCTTGTTTTAAGAATTCAAATTATGATAGTATCTTCATTCATTAAATCCCCATATAAAATCCAAGCATTATTTCTTAAGTTTTAATTTTACGAAAAGTTATTAGTTATGTATATATTTGCTCATAATGGGCTTCTTACAGTTGTATATGTATGTAGTTTTTCGTGACTTTTTGTGATATAATTTTATATTAGCATCTTTACCATAAAATTGTTAAACTTAGTTCTTCTATTGTTTTTTAGTATATAACTAGTTTCAAGTTTTGTCGGAAGGCTATTTTCTTGTGATTTTTTGTCACGTCGTTTAGTTATTTTGTTGATCTTTTGTTTTGGGCATTTTGGATCTTATCTCTTATCAATATTAATCTTTAAAATATTGCATTTTCAAAATAACAGGATTCAAAATAAAAAATTTCAAATTATAAAATATCAAAGCATAAGGAAGCCTCGGATTTTAAATGATTTGGAGAAAAAGGCGAAGAAAAGAAAAAACATTAGAAAACAAGTTACTGCAACTGATTAGGCAAAAATACTTTATTTTACCAATTATTATAGTATCTTATATTTTTTATTATTATAAGACAATTTTGTTTTCTTGCCCGAATATATGCCAAAGCCGGTTTTTTCCTCTGTAGAGATTTTACTATAGTTTAATATCAGTATAGTGATTGTACTTTTTTTTTTATGTCGAAAATTTTCTTTATAGAAAAATTCATTATTGGGAAATATACAGCAGCATTAATAAATTCAAAACGCCTTTAGTATACATATTAACAGGGCAAGCCATTATGGTATGGCAATTTTATAGGGGCACATTTTTTTCGGACACCCATAATGGCCATTTTGGGCGGGATTGCTGTTATGGGATCTACATATTATGAAAGTGTTTTACTACGTTCATATCATGGGTATTATTAGACTTAATATTTGCATATAAATTATTTATCATAGACATTAATTGGCAATATATTTCATAATCATTTATATTAACATAATTATGACTGCTCTCTGTCATCGTGCTTGTAATATTATTACTTTCTATATAGTTTTTAGTTTTGCGTTAAATGAAAGTTTGCTTAGAGAGTTTTTATAAAGAAGTATATTTAGAATGCTTTTTTATAGTTTTAGGCTTTTGTATTCTCTAAATTTTGTGTTTTATAAAATTGGTCAGCTCATTTAAAAATATTGCAAGCAAACACATGAAGAAAATTACAGCTGGTATATGATAAAACTGTGTTTAAAAGAATTAGAAAATAGAAGATCAGTTGAGCGATTAAGCAATAAGTCTGCATAAAAAAAAACGTAGTTTGTTTGTATATCATCTTATTTATTTGCAAAAATAAAAGTGTAATCTAAAAATAAAGTAAACTTAATCAAAAACATACAAGGTAAAACCAAAAAAAATAGAACAATCACAGGCTGATAGCCTAGATTTTACTATGAATTTAAATAGAATTAAATAAAAAAAAATAAAACTATAAGATTCATATATGCGATCTTTTTATTAGATAAATGATTAAAAGTCTCTTTATAAAGATCAAAGGGGTGTACATTAAGTAAAATTCCGTCTGAATTATTTATAGATCCCCCTCAATCTAAGATTTACACATTTTCAACCCGAGTAAAATAAAAATTTAATTGTTAT
Source organism: Agrenia bidenticulata (assembly GCA_034694785.1). Taxonomy (NCBI): domain Eukaryota; kingdom Metazoa; phylum Arthropoda; class Collembola; order Entomobryomorpha; family Isotomidae; genus Agrenia; species Agrenia bidenticulata. Next base: position 5,095 of record JAQFYM010000638.1, on the reverse strand, counting down.
ACATCCCAAAAGAAGCTTCTGAGCCACCATTTTTTATGTTAAAAATGCCTTAACAGAGGGCTTAAACCTGTGGGGCTGAATGTCTAACTAGAAGTACCATGATCATAAATTTTATAAATTTTAAATATAAAATAATTTTTGTGCATAAACAATCGTGGAAACCAGTTTCAGCCATAAAGGCCATACAAATATGTCCATATTTTGAAATTTTATTATTTTTGCCCGCCCTGCATACAATGGCGTAGCCAGGTTTTTTTTCTGCCCAGGGCTAGTCTGTGTTTTTTACAGTAATATGGGTTCAAAGCACGATTTATAAAGTGCAAAATCTTAATTATTTTTTTTAAACAATGTTTAGTAAAAATTTTTTATTTCATGCATTTTAATCAAAAAAATCTCTGAAAAAAAGACCCCCTCCTTAAATTAGGAGCAACTTTTTTTTCCAGGGGGGCCAAAGCCCCCACATGCCCCCCCCATAGCTATGCCATTGCCTGCATATACAACATAACTTAAACTTTTTCATATATTTATTTTCAAATCAACGATGCAATTTTTTGGCGAAATTATGAGCCACTATATCAAAAATTCTCTATAGTGATTTTCTTTTTTTTTTGTATTCTCGGACAATATTTAAAATTTTACTATAGGAAATTTCTCTGTAGAGATTTTACTATAGTGAATAATTTTCCGTTTGATATGTATTTTTTCAATCACTATAGAGAATTTTACTAACCCGAATTTATCCAGAACTAGTCAGGGGCGGGTTTAGGGAGGAGGGGCATGTGCACCGGGGCCCCCAAACAAATAGGCCTCATTTGTAAAAAAATATTTAGAAGTGAATACTTTGAGATGATTATCGCAAAAAGAAAAAAAAATAATATTTGAAAGTAAAAACACACAAATCAAATATAGCTGCTTTTCCTTATAACAGATAGACTATACAAACATTGTAAAAATAAGATATATTAAGTAAAGGTTTTACGAATAAACGCGCAAAAAAACAACAAAAAGCCATTAACAGCAAAAAAAATTGTTCTTCTAGTTTAAAATGCAGAGTAAATGCACTGACATACATTTAGTACAGGTGTTTACATCTATACGCAAACTTACATACAACATCGTTGTTTTTTTATTACAATATAAATTTTGGATTTTTAATCAATCTTTTAATGTCAGTTAGTATTTCGAACTAATAATTGCAATGATTTTATGTAAAACAAAAGTAAGTCTTTAAAGTAAAACAAAAGTAATATATTGATAATATGTATATCACAAACAAAATTTACGAAATATACAGTAACATACATAAAAAAACGTAAGGTATGCAATATGTGTATTAACATGCGCTGAGCTCCGTCATAATACTTTTATGCGCATTTTACAAATCAACAAGTTTAAAACAACAGGTCTTTTTTTAGCGCGCATGAAAACGCAATTTCACAAAAATGCACACAAAAATATGGTATTTTGATGAAAACTATATTTTCTTATACGGAAATTTTTTTTTAACATGAGATTTAAAAAAATGCCTGCAGACCATGCAAAAAAAATTAAAGGTTTGCTTAGGGCAATTCAGCACTGTAGAAACGCAGTAAATGCATCTGTGTTTCTGCTATATTTTAATATTTAATGTTAAACAAAGATAAAATTTTAACAGTTATAAGCCTTTTTTCGTATAAAGCATACTTATAAATCTCAAGTGTATTCGAATGTACACTTTTGCTATCGGTTATTTTAATAGATGTTACAAAACGTGTCTAGATCGATTTCGGTCGTATTTATATGAATTTTACAAAAGGATTGTTCGTTCGAACAAGTACGGGTTGATTAATTTTTATATAAAAAGAGCAAATTAGAACGTATAAAAATTTTTGCAAGTAATAGAGAATGTTTATATATCTTTAAATTACAAAATGTACACAATTATCTTAACACAAGCCAGTTATTGTGGATTTTATCACATTAAAGCCGAAAATATACTATTAAGGCGCAACTTATCGCGTTTTTTCGTTTTTTCTTGTATTTTTTTTGTGGGCTGTAAGAAAGAAGTTCTTGTATGCATCGATAAACGTTAACCCGCCCCTGGGACTAGTTTTCCAAAATTAACTAAAGAAAAAAATGGTCATGGCCTTAAAGAGGGAATTTTCCATGGGGAGGGGGAGGGTAAAATTTATATCCGACACCATCAGAACGGAACACTTAAATAAGTATGGGTATCAATTGGAGTTCTGTCGAGTCGACGCTTGCAGAAAAAAATACAGGCTATAAGAATATTATTTATTATTTTACGACAATTTTTTATTCTTTTCCTCGAAAAAATAAGAACGTGATTTATGGTAAATTTTTTGAGAGATAAATATAAGAAAGTGGGGAAATTCGAGGCGATATTTTAGAATAACATAAAAAAAGAAAATTAAAACATTCTTGTTTTTATTTATAAATACGCTGACAATGTCGCGTTGTTTTGTATTGTTTCCTTTAAGATTATAGGTTGTTTATACCTAAAATTTATTATATAACGAAACCATGCTAAGTATATTTCTCTAAATCTATACTTAAGTTAAGCAAGCTGTACAAAAAAACTCTTCTATGGTAAATATAAAAGCATAACATTTTACAATATCATTCAGATCAGTGGCGTAGCCAGGATTTTTTTTTTGACCAGGGCTAGATAGTGTTTTTTTAAATTTTGGCTTAAAAACACTATTTAAATTGACAAAAATCATAATTATTTTTTTATGAAAATTTTCAGTTAAATTTTTTTTATATTAGGTTTTTTTGTTAAAAAAATCTCTGCACAAAAAAAGACCCCCCCCTTAAATTCAGGCGCAACTTTTTTATCTGGGGGGGCTGGAGCCTGCTCCCCCCTCCCATCTGGCTACGCCACTGATTCAGATAGATTTTATCACAATGGAAACAGTGAATTGGCTTTAAAATCATTATTATTTCGATCAGTGAAAACTAGTGGAACTTTTGCCTTATAGAAACATACAAAAGATTGAAACTAGGCGTGTTTACACGAGTAATGATATTTCCAGGGCTTTTAAAAGGCAACTGTATTTCAATATATGATCATATATTGTATGGCCATTATGGGTGGAATTTTTTTTGTCCATATTTACATATTTTTTTTTCTCTTTACATGACTATATGTATTTCTAGAAAATATACAATTTGCTTGACCATAAAGTACCGTTCGAAAAAAAAGTGAATTGAGTTGTGCAAAAAAATAGAACATACTATGTATTCTATTACCTAGGTTCGACCGAAATGCAAAGAAAAATCCTGCAGTTATGTATTTTTTTATATATGCTTTAAGAGTTATTGAAGCTTTATGTAAGAGACACGTTTAACTCATATACTGTCATGTATAGTATGTAGTATACATGTATTTGCCAAACATGTCAATTATAATATTATTATTATATTTGTTTTAGAAAAGGCAACAACTATACATTCAAAAAGTTTGGACTTTGATAATGCTTTTAAAATGCCAAAATTTTAGATTTTGGATGTGCTTTAAAAATGCCAAAACCTTGTATTAATATTTTAATTACATGTAAAAGTATTTAATTTAAACAACCAAACTATCTTATATTTGGCAATACCATTTTGGTCAAAATGAAGGGAGGCTAAAAATTTACTTCTGAAATATTGCCATAAAAAAAACAGAACTGTGGTTTCTTCATATAGAAAAACATATTTACGAATAAGCTGTATTTTTTATTTCTTGTTTCTTTGATAAACTACAATCTTGATTTGTCTAAAAAATAAAACACATCTCCGGTAAGGTTTGATGTACACAACAATCAACTTGCAAACTTACGACCAATGTTACAATGCGTAAAATGCCTAAAAAATGATTTTGAAGTGCCCAAATGAATTTGAATCGCAAGATCTATTTAAAGCGATTCTCATATTTTTTTATAACCATGTTTGTTTTTAAAAACACCATGTGAAGTTGCTAGCCAGGGGTTTTCGTATGCCCACAGCTAGTCAGTGTTTTTTTTAGTAAACAAGATTTTAACCGTACAAAATCGCAATTATTTTTTTTATACATTTTTATTCTAAAGATTCGTAATTTTAGATTGTTACGCTAAAAAAACTTCTGCACAAAAAAGAACCTCCTCGAATTCAGGCGCAACTTTTATTTCCAGGTGAAGTGGACCTCCTTCCTTCCTTTTCCTCATCTAGCTTTGCTACTGATCATGGGGTGTTCTAAAAACACCAACACAAAATATTTTTATCTTGATATTTTTATTCAAATCAAACTACATACCGATTTGTCACCTTTTTAAAATTTTAGAATTATACCCCAGTATACGTAACTTTCTGGTAGAAAATCGATAAGTGGGGTTATCAAAATTTTGCAAACCCATAGCTGACGTACCCTATATATGAAACCAAAACACTTTTCCGTTTGGCATACAATATAGTTTTGTATTTCAAACACGAAATATTGAGGTATCAAGCTATATAGTGATTTTGTATTAGAGGTCCGAATTAGCCCGGCCAGAACCGACCCGGCCCGTTTTTAAATCTTTGCAATAAAAGTTACCCGACCCGGCCTGGCCGAGCCCGCACATGCCCGAAAATACCCAAAAATATTTAAATGTATTTTAATTGATTTATTAGCATAATTTAACAAAAAAACCTTTTAATTAAAGATTGATTATGCAAAAAAAAACAAATTAACATAATAATAGTTAGTTATATACAGTTAGATTTAAAGTTTCATACAAAATAAAATGTTAATTAGAAAAATAAAATACAAAAAAAACTTTCGGTTAAGGCGCGTTAACGATACCAATTAACCATAATTCCCAATTAGGGAAATTAAATAAAAAAATTGCAAACGAATGCTAAAACCATCCGATTATTAAAATTTGCAAAAAATTGATACCCATATATGCATACCTCAAACAAAAAAAAAGAGAAACGTAAAAATCGAAAAATCCGACTAATATTCCTATTTGGGAAAAATTGTCCAATTTCAAGATAAATAAAAAAAACGAAGAAAGCACCAAAAGTTGAAAAATTTGACACCCATAAGCATGTAATATGAACTACAAAACGCCATCAGTGAAAAGATAAAAAG